>OX345639.1:5528443-5648443 GCA_947044365.1 Petrosia ficiformis
GAGAATCAGAATAATTAATTATTATTACATGGCTTCTTACACTTTTGCAAAACATATACATGTTGTGACTTCCTGTACAGGTACACTGTATGTGTTTGTCACATGATAATCACATGATGTGAAAAAATACATGTACAATTGGGTCACATCACGACAGATTCCATGTACAATTGGGTCCAGTTGAACTAAATGAATTTAAAACCTTTCAGTTGCTCAAATAATTATTATTGTAGTTAATTAACTATAATTATATAACCAATAGTGGTCAAACTAGGGCTGGAATGGATACCTGATTATCTACATGTAAATAATTATCTACAAACTGAACATCGGGATCTGTTTCTTTGTATCTGGGTACTCATTTAATCTTTGTGCGTGCACAAATTGATTACAGCAAAAAGGTGAGGTAATACTGTATATTTAGTGCAAACAAGTCATGAATTTTTAGAGCAATTATCCATGTACCCAACTGTTATTGTGAATGGATAACCAGATAGTAAAAGACAGGATCCATTCCAGCCCTAATTTAAAACTACATTAGTTAGCATATAATTAGCATACCTGGGATGAGTATTAGTCAAAATAATCTTTCTCCATTGTCTTAAAGTATCTTTCTCTTGCATTCCTGCTACTTTAATCATGTCTAGTAAAGACTTACGAAGTTCATCCTGACGGTTTTTTACACGATCAGTTACTTGAGCCGAAGCAGAGTTAATGGCTTGTTCCCTGTGTTTAACCTTTTCAACTAATCTATATTATACAATATGTTATTACTAGGGATAATACATGCGTTTACATGTATACATACATGTATACATGTATGTATATATACATGTACATGCACATGTACATGTATCATGACAGTGTGTATGACCATCAGTACAACCAATACAACCAATATAACTAGTACAACCAATACAACTAGTAAAACCAATACAACTAGTACAACTAGTACAACCAATACAACCAATACAACTAGTACAACCAATACAACCAATACAACTAGTACAACCAATACAACTAGTACAACCAATACAACTAGTACAACCAATACAACTAGTACAACCAATACAACCAATACAACTAGTACAACCAATACAACCAATACAACTAGTACAACCAATACAACCAATACAACTAGTACAACCAATACAACTAGTACAACCAATACAACTAGTACAACCAATACAACCAATACAACTAGTACAACCAATACAACCAATACAACTAGTACAACCAATACAACTAGTACAACCAATACAACCAATACAACTAGTACAACCAATACAACCAATACAACTAGTACAACCAATACAACCAATACAACTAGTACAACCAATACAACTAGTACAACCAATACAACTAGTACAACCAATACAACCAATACAACTAGTACAACCAATACAACCAATACAACTAGTACAACCAATACAACCAATACAACTAGTACAACCAATACAACTAGTACAACCAATACAACCAATATAACTAGTACAACCAATACAACTAGTAAAACCAATACAACTAGTACAACTAGTACAACCAATACAACCAATACAACTAGTACAACCAATACAACCAATACAACTAGTACAACCAATACAACTAGTACAACCAATACAACTAGTACAACCAATACAACTAGTACAACCAATACAACCAATACAACTAGTACAACCAATACAACCAATACAACTAGTACAACCAATACAACCAATACAACTAGTACAACCAATACAACTAGTACAACCAATACAACTAGTACAACCAATACAACCAATACAACTAGTACAACCAATACAACCAATACAACTAGTACAACCAATACAACTAGTACAACCAATACAACCAATACAACTAGTACAACCAATACAACCAATACAACTAGTACAACCAATACAACCAATACAACTAGTACAACCAATACAACTAGTACAACCAATACAACTAGTACAACCAATACAACCAATACAACTAGTACAACCAATACAACCAATACAACTAGTACAACCAATACAACCAATACAACTAGTACAACCAATACAACTAGTACAACCAATACAACTAGTACAACCAATACAACCAATACAACTAGTACAACCAATACAACTAGTACAACCAATACAACCAATACAACTAGTACAACCAATACAACCAATACAACTAGTACAACCAATACAACTAGTACAACCAATACAACCAATACAACTAGTACAACCAATACAACCAATACAACTAGTACAACCAATACAACCAATACAACTAGTACAACCAATACAACTAGTACAACCAATACAACTAGTACAACCAATACAACTAGTACAACTAGTACAACTAGTACAACCAATACAACTAGTACAACCAATACAACCAATACAACTAGTACAACCAATACAACCAATACAACTAGTACAACCAATACAACTAGTACAACCAATACAACCAATACAACTAGTACAACCAATACAACCAATACAACTAGTACAACCAATACAACCAATACAACTAGTACAACCAATACAACTAGTACAACCAATACAACCAATACAACTAGTACAACCAATACTAATTAATTGTATTAGAAGTAATTGGCCTTACGATACACTTTACATGTGCCTTCTACCACCACCACTCAGATGAATTAAACACCTCTCAGATAATACATATACAGGCTACTGAGACAGAATTAAGTATATGTATATATTAAATAAACAGTACTAAATATCATGAGCAGAATACTGCATGTACATGTATACACGTATCATGACAGTGTGTGTGTGTGACTAGTAGTATAATTCTGTAAAAATGAATATACATGTACAATATTAAACTGACTTTCTATAATGATCTTTAAGCCTGTTGTCAAAATCTTTTCTTCCTACTTCAATTCGATCTTTCCATCTTTGATCACTCTTCAAGTAAAAAAGGAAGAGGAGGTATTGTGACTATTAGTTACTATTACAAGTCTATTATAATAACTATAACTGCAATTTTAGTTAGTTGACTCATAAAAGGTTGTTCCCCACACACCTAGTATAATTCTTATATCATACCATACTATATAAATACAACATTATTTTGCGATTCCTTATATGAAGAAGTAACCATTGAATATAACTATAACTGAAAGTTTGAGAAACTAGGTATACAATAATTCTAAATGAAAGTGATGAAAGTGAGAAACTAGGTATACAATAAATATTAAAGGTAGAGGACACTATTAGTGGTACACCACATTCAATCAGTGTTGTAAAAGTGTTTTTCGGCATAAACTTTAAAATTAAAGAGTGTGGGAGAAAGACTAAATCGTGGGGAGCACCACGGTACTATCCTTTGGAGGAAACACTGTATTATAAAACAACACTGCTGTGAATAAATGTAAAACTACAATTACTTACAAGTCTCAGATCTTCCATTATCGTTTCAGTTCTCTGTCTTGTCCGCTGGTCATCCTCCTCTCTGATATTCAACATAGAAGACAGATGAGTAGGATGCTTGAGTCTCGTAGCACCACTGAGACAAGCAGCCTCAAATACCTCATTACAAGTAGTCAGCAAACGGCCATCCATAGACACACTACGAGACTGCATTAGATCAATTACCGTGACAACCAGACGAGTACATAACTGGTGATAAGAAATATAGTGTGTTAACATTCACAATGTCCTCAAAATTATGATGTGATGACTTTATATGTACTATAGTGTATAGTTTAGTGTCATAAGGTTAATACATGATTATACTGTAACTCAATAACGAAGCAATGGATTGAAATTTGATAAACACAAAAAAGAATGAAAAGGATAATTATATGAAAATGGTGCAGGTAAAAAGACTGTTGGTCATTCCAAACTAACATTTTCCTGAAGTCATTAAATGAATTATTGTTGATTCCACAAACAGTGGAATTCACAAATATTAATTACTTAGGGTGTATACTTATTACTAGTCACAATAGACTAAATTGGTCTATAAAACAATATTTTAGTAGGTAATGTATTTTGGTCACCAAAGCAGTCATTTTCGTCAACAAAAAAAATATTGCCTTGGTCACCAAAATAATCTTTTGCTTATACATGTACATGTAATGTACATGTATACATGTATAAATGTAAAGGTATATGTACATGTATATTTTAATATACATATATGTATATGTACATGTACATGTATATTTTATACATATATATGTACATATATATGTATACGTACATGTATATGTACATGTACATGTATATTTTATACATGTACATATATATGTACATATATATGTATACGTACATGTATATGTACATGTACATGTATATTTTATACATATACGTGTATATGCACATGTATATGTATATGTACATGTACATGTATATTTTATACATTATATACAAATGTATGTACATATACATGTATATGTATATGTACATGTATATTTTATACATATATATATGTACATGTACATGTATATGTATATGTACATGTACATGTATATTTTATACATATATATGTACACATATATGTACATATATATGTATATGTACATGTATATATATATATGTATATGTACATGTATATTTTATACATATATATGTACACATATATGTACATATATATGTATATGTACATGTATATATATAAAGTATTATACAACAATGACTATACATGTGCTTTAGGACTGAATAAGTGCAAATCTTACTAATTTTTTATACTGTGATGAAAATAATGATGAGAGAAGGGTCTGAGACTCATCTAGTGACCACACCTCCTTAAGAATTTCTGCTCGTACTTGATCAGCATGTATTTGAGACAAGAGGTGACCAAAAAGACGAGAGAACTAGTATGGAGAGAGATATATACATGTTTATAATTACATACATGCAGTTATTATAATTACATGTACAAAAGTGGGTGTGGTTAGTGTATTAGAAGTAGGTGTGGTTCAATTCATGGATTAAATTACATTATGTTTTCCAAATTAGCATCAAGATAAAGACCAAAATAAATGGAAATGAATTGTGATACATGTACATGTAATAATAATTCCTATTTCCATGTATAATCTATCTATCCATATATCCATCCATTTCTGTTAGTCATACTTCTGTCTGTTCATCCATCCATTCATTTACTCATCCATATGTCCATCCATTCATACATACAGCAATAATCCATCCATCAGTCCATTTGTCTGTCTGTCTGTCTGTCTGTCTGTTTATCAGTCTGTTCATCTATATGTCCGTCCGTCTCTCCATCCATCCATACATCCATCCATTTATCCATCCATCATTTCTTCATTCATCCATATATATACATTGTACTTACTCCTTCATTTAATTGTGTTCGAGAATTAATAAAAAATCTGTGAGGAGTAGGATCAAATCCAATCGCTGTATTCTATGAAATAAATTTAAAATGTGGCAAATATATAATTTACAATACACATATTTCTTCATATACATGTATCATCTGTAATTATATAATGCAATGCATAATTATAATTAATATTTCTAATTAAAGCCCACCAATACAAACTTACTCTTCTAATCACCACTATAAGTGCACGACAAAAGTAATGAATAATGAAGCGTACAAAACCTGCTGCTATGGTAACCAGCTGTGCTTTACGATCAAATGAAATCAATTTAGGAATAGTAATACCCTCAGCTAATAATTTGGCATGTTCGTTAGTAAGTGACTCCACCCCATGAATTAGCCAGTCCACTGATATTGAACATATAGTATTGAAACGACTCATTAGATCTGTTTGTCCAGCAACTTGTTGACATGACTCAAGAGATGGAGTAAATCCACCTGCTCCACTTCCTCCTCCTGCCATTCCTTCTATAGTCCCCCCGGAACTGAAAAACAATAGCGATTCTGCTAATACAAGATATATGAATTGTTCAAGATAGACTACTGCTAGTGAGGATGAACCTAAGGGGAAAAAACACAAGAGTGATGGAGTCCATAGAGGAAGAGAAGGGAAAGGTATAGGACAGTGTTCTCACAAGATTTGGGTACATTGAATTGACCAACAAATCATAATAAGAGAGGAATGGGTGGGGTGTACATGAGGACTACCTTTACTCTTTTGAACTTCATCTGAACAGTGTTTAAGACAAACTAGAAATCCTTCAAGACTACGATAAATCTCATCTTGATCCGTACTATATGAGATAGTGGATTAAAACGTGACTTAATGGTATAGTCATTTCAGAAATTAAACAACATTGACTATACATGTATAATGATATTAGTAATATGTACATGTACATGCACTTATACATGTACATGTGTGGTGCTCATTTTGCTATGTTGTGAGCAAGCCAACAAAACATGTGTATACTGTACTACATACATACTACATATTGTACATACACATGTGTGTATAGTACTACATACATACTACATATATGTACATACACATGTGTGTATAGTACTACATACATACTACATATTGTACATACACATGTGTGTATAGTACTACATACATACTACATATATGTACATACACATGTGTGTATAGTACTACATACATAGTACATATATGTACATACACATGTGTGTATAGTACTACATACATAGTACATATATGTACATACACATGTGTGTATAGTACTACATACATACTACATATTGTACATACACATGTGTGTATAGTACTACATACATACTACATATATGTACATACACATGTGTGTATAGTACTACATACATACTACATATATGTACATACACATGTGTGTATAGTACTACATACATACTACATATATGTACATACACATGTGTGTATAGTACTACATACATACTACATATTGTACATACACATGTGTGTATAGTACTACATACATACTACATATATGTACATACACATGTGTGTATAGTACTACATACATACTACATATTGTACATACACATGTGTATATAGTACTACATACATACTACATATATGTACATACACATGTGTGTATAGTACTACATACATACTACATATTGTACATACACATGTGTATATAGTACTACATACATACTACATATATGTACATACACATGTGTGTATAGTACTACATACATACTACATATTGTACATACACATGTGTGTATAGTACTACATACATACTACATATATGTACATACACATGTGTGTATAGTACTACATACATACTACATATTGTACATACACATGTGTGTATAGTACTACATACATACTACATATATGTACATACACGTGTGTATAGTACTACATACATACTACATATATGTACATACACATGTGTGTATAGTACTACATACATACTACATATATGTACATATATGTACATATATGTACATACACATGTGTGTATAGTACTACATACATACTACATATATGTACATACACATGTGTGTATAGTACTACATACATACTACATATATGTACATACACATGTGTGTATAGTACTACATACATACTACATATATGTACATACACATGTGTGTATAGTACTACATACATACTACATATATGTACATACACATGTGTGTATAGTACTACATACATAGTACATATATGTACATACACATGTGTGTATAGTACTACATACATAGTACATATATGTACATACACATTTGTGTATAGTACTACATACATACTACATATTGTACATACACATGTGTGTATAGTACTACATACAGGTGTATATACTACATATATGTACATACACATGTGTGTATAGTACTACATATATACTACATATACACTGTATGTACATACAACATGTGTGTATAGTACTACATAATTACATATATACTATATATATGTAGTGTATAGTACTACATGTATACTACATGTATACTACATATATGTACATACACCATGTATATACAGTACTACATATTTGTACACATACACATGTGTGTATAGTACTGTATACTGACTGACCTCAGAGTAAAGATCACTATTAGTTTACAAAAACCAAGTAAGTCATTTAGAATCAGTTGTCTGTTCTCTCTGGGAATAGAATAACATCAAAGACACAAATACATGTACAAGTTAATCATATTCACTTGCTAAGAGAAGAGGTCTCCGGGGCTAGAGCTATCATTTGACATATCATCTTGAACAATCCATTATTTAACATGAAGACTGGCATTCCTTTAACCATCTCAAACAACTGTGTGTGTGTGTGTGTGTGTGTGTGTATATACATGTACATGTGTATTATTAAAATAGTGAATCTGTTTCTTACCTCTTTCAATATACATAATGAAGAATGACAGAGACTGGGTTGTGTGATTGTGT
This sequence comes from Petrosia ficiformis, assembly GCA_947044365.1. Taxonomy (NCBI): domain Eukaryota; kingdom Metazoa; phylum Porifera; class Demospongiae; order Haplosclerida; family Petrosiidae; genus Petrosia; species Petrosia ficiformis. Next base: position 5,536,716 of record OX345639.1, read on the forward strand.
TTACTACACATACTAGCACTGGAGTAATAGCATGAAGTTGAAATCCTGTCATAGATCGAGGAATTTGAAAGACTGTATTCCTACATGTATGTTGATTAAAAGTAATAAAGAAATTCTCAGATGAGATAGACAGAGGAGAGAGAGATAGTCCGGAAACAGAGAGAGACAGATAGATGAGGTACATATATGAGTGTGTGTTGTGGGGGGTCAGGGGGTGGGGGGTTTGAAACAAATGTAAAAAGAGGTTCAGAATGTCTTACTGGTGGTCACTTTGCAGATTAATCTCTTGTCCAATCACAATACTAAATAATGCACTCATAAGTTCAAAGGACACTGGAAACTGTTTTAATTGCAGAGCTAGCAAACTAAAACCTTTTACTTGTAAGAAATTGGCTTGAGAACTATCTCCTGCTCGACGGAAAAATTCATCTAACACCTACAGAAAATATAGCAACTAAATAAATTCAAAGTTCCTTCATTTATGATATAAAGGGTGGCACCATGATGCCCCCCACCCTTTAGTATCGCTTTCTCACTGTTTTATAACACTGATTAAACATTGTTGACTAAACGTCATGTACCACTGATGCGCTCCCCCACCCTTAAAATTTATCCTGGTGGAAACACTGTGATATTGAGCATCAATTTCTCCAATACAGCCTGTATACAAAGTTTAGTGTACATCAGCCTACACTTAGTGTAATGAGCTGTTGGTTTTATTATTAATTCAGGATATCACATGTACATATCTTATTAACAAATAAAGTAAAATAACTAGGGCTGAGAATCGGCTGAGATTCTGAAATCGATTATCAAGTCGATTGATAATCGATTAAAATAAGTGGAAGTAATTAGGCCAATTAAGTCAATTAATACAGGAATCTCCTCCCATTATGTGATCAATAAGGCTTCCTGTCACTTCCATATTGTACATAATTTGCCGTCACATGCTTGAAAAGTATGTCTTCTGGAATAATTAGCATAATCGATATCACAGACTTATAATCGATAATCAGAAGATTTTTCAATATCGATTGATTAATCGATTAATCGATTAATCGTCCCAGCCCTAAAAATAACTGTTTTGTTTACTCATGACACAAAAACTGGAGTTAATGAAAGTAGATTCAGCTACAAACACAAATGTCTCTGGGCATAACAGACAACATCAAAGAGTAGTAATCCAATAAGGACTAACTAAACCATATCTGCTGGTGCAATACTAACTGTACATTGTAAGTGACTACATGTATGTCTGTAAAATGTGGATTCTGGTATACACTTCACTACATAATACTAAAGATAGGTCTGTACTTACTCTAACAACAGCTGTTCTAACAAGTATTGATGAGTTGTTAGCCATTACAACAATGCCTTCCTGGTTCAAAATGGGACCCAATACCTTCTTTACTTGACTATCAGGTAATAAACAAATGATCTTACGCATTACAGAGAGAAGACCAGTTTCAAGATTAACAGGTACTTTACTGGACATGTCACTTTCGTTAAGAAATGGGAGACCTGAATAGAAAGAAAATATAATGGAAGTAGGAGGAGGAGGAGGAGGAGGAGGAAGATCAGGAGGAGGACGAGGGTGAGAAGGAGGAGGAAGAGGAGGAGGAGGAGGAGGAAGAGGAGGAGAAAGATCAGGAAGAGGACAAGGGTGAGGAGGAGGAGGTGGAGGAAGAAGAGGAGTTTGAAGAGAAGGAGGAGGAGGAGATGAGAGAATGGAAAAGAAGAAAGTAGAGGAGATTAACACTTGTGAAATAAGATGGAAAACTTTGAAGAGAGATGCTACCTGTGATATCTGTCCAAGTGAATAGAGTCTCTTCTTCTGTGTAAGATGAGTCTGGTAATCTTCCTTCTCGAGACTGGACATCAAATTCCAAACCCAATAGCTCAGGTTCAGAGTCATCCTGTCCTAGTTCCCCATCTGGGTAGTCTGAGTATGTGTCCATTAACTTATTACTACTACACGACTCGAGAGTATTTAGTGAGCTAACAGAATGTAAAGGAGAGCCATATCTATCTCGACCTAAGTTGGATGCTGTAGAGTAAACAAGAATATAATATTACATAATATAGGTATTAAACTGATAATACTATGTACATGTACATGTACATGTAAGCAAATATCAATTTTTCCTTGTATGTCAACTTTTCGTTGTTTATCAAATGTTTGCCATTTTGTACTAGAAATCACACACAGACATAGACACAGATACAGATGCACAGAGAGACAGACACAGACAGACACACAAAGACATAGACACAGACACAGACACAGATACACACAGACCTAGACACAGACATACACAGATATAGACACAGATACAGACACACCAGACAGACACAGACAGATACACATTGACACAGACACACATACACACACCTTCCATAAGTGAAACAGTTGTTTCTAAAGGAGCAGTTCCTCTAACTACAGTAACAGCATTTAAATCAGGAAGAAGAAGATGATCCCAAACATATTTCAGGCAATCTAATTGTGGTGGGTCTCCAAGAAGAAGCTTTATAAGACGAACAAACATAACTGCCATATGACCTTCAAGGGGTTTGCGATTATAAAGAGACCACTCCTTAGGAGGAGCAAAGAAAATGTGAATATGAAAGTAAGAATGGATCAAGAAATGGAGTGGAGATCATGGTCGCACTTTTAGTTAATGAAACTATAACTAAAATACAGGTCTACTGTAATAACTAATTAAAATACACATTGGTCAATAATAGGATAGTTAAATGTAGCTAACACTAAAAGCAATTATAACTAAAATACAGGTCTACTATAATAACTATATATACCTAGTTAAAATACACATTGGCCGATAGTTAAATGTAACTAAACACTAAATCCCTTTTTAATTACTAAAATACAGGTCTACTATAATAACTATATATACCTAGTTAAAATACACATTGGCCGATAGTTAAATGTAACTAAACACTAAATCCCTTTTTAATTACTAAAATACAGGTCTACTATAATAACTATATATACCTAGTTAAAATACACATTGGCCGATAGTTAAATGTAACTAAACACTAAATTCCTTTTTAATTACTAAAATACAGGTCTACTATAATAACTATACATACCTAGTTAAATACACATTGGCCGATAGTTAAATGTAACTAAACACTAAATCCCTTTTTAGTTACTAAAACCAAAGTTTGACAAACCAGGCAACATATCACAATGGTCACTATTTGACAGTATTTGTTGTGACACTAAACACACATGTAATGATATAAGTTAACAGTTGACATGTACCTTGCTCATTAGTAGAATCTTCACTATTGCATTTGCATGCTGGAAGTGTATTTGATTCATTTCAGCATCAGCTGTATTAGGGTTCAGAAGGTCCTCCAGTTGCTGTAGCAACTTGGACCACACCTCTTCTGATGCTTGATGCCAGATATGCCAATCCAGTAGAATATGTTCGAGTACTTCAATGTCCTTCACTTCTATTCTGTCTCTACCGCAACTCCAATCTAAAAATACCTGAAGGAGAGAGAAGTGAATGGCAGTCTGAATTACATATTTATGAATTAATACACCTGAGATGCCCCTCCTATGTGCATGCTGTGTAAAGAAAAAGAAGGTGTTTCCTCCCCCAAAACAAATATCCTCTATGTAATTACTATTATTCTACATACGAATGCATCCTCATTCCTGTGTCATATAGAATGAGAATGTGTCCACTCACCCCTGCAATATCCAGTGTTAAAGCAGCTTTACTAGTTCTCATAACCTGTTGAATGAGTCTGACTCCATCCATCTGATGGAACTCCAGTTTGGCATAAGGCGAGTGTCTAACAGCTAGTGATATTACAGAAAGAGCAGAAAACTGTGCCTGCTCTGAACATCCACCACCTACAGTCTATATAAGGACAATAGTAATAAAAGAAATGAGTAAGGAGAGATAGGGAGAGAGGAAAGGAGAAGAGAGATTAGAATAGGGGGAGAAGAAAAGTAAGAGAGGAAGAAGAAGAGGAAAATTAAAGGACAGATAGACAGACAGACAGACAGACAGACAGACACACAGACATACAGACAGACAGATAGACAGACAGACACACAGACAGACAGACAGACAGACACACACACAAACACACAGACAGATGTTGACAGACAGACAGACAGAGAGATAAGGAGAGACAGATGGAGGGAGAAAGAGAGAAGGAAATATGATGAGATGAGAGATCATATTACTTACTTTGGCATACAGATAGACCAGCTGTTCCAATCCAGTGCAGTCCTGAAGCACATCTAATAATTGTGGTCTGTTAACAGCATTAGCCGATAAGATCCATTGTAGTTGATGGACAGATGGTATATTAAGATACTGATTATGAAGCTCAGGAGGACCCTCTTCATTATCTAATTCTTTGAATGTGACAAGATATGCACTGTGACTGTGATGTGCTGTGTACGATAATAATGGGTTCTGTGGAGGAGGAGGAGGAGGAGGAGGAGGAGGAGGAGGGAAGGATGAGAGGAGGAGAGCTGACTGTACATGAGTGTGTATTTACATATTATATGTTTACAAACATTTATTGTGGAGAGTTTTCGAACTTCAACAGTACTGTACTGTACTTTACTGTACTATATTGTTTTGTACTGTACTGTACTACATGTATATTGTATTGGTACTATATTGTATTGTATTGTACTATATTGTATTGTACTATACTGTACTATATTCTATTATACTATATAGCACTATATTGTATTGTACTATACGGTACTCCTATATTGTACTCCTATATTGTATTGTACTGTAATATATTCTATACTGTACTATATTGTATTGCACTATCCTTACTGCATGTATATTGTATTGGTACTATATTGTATTTTGTACTATATTCTATTGTACTTGTACTATACTACATGTATGTTGTATTGTACTGTACTATACTGTATTGTACTATACTGTACTATATTCTATTGTACTATATTGTATTGTACTATACTGTACTATATTCTATTATACTATACTGTACTATATTCTATTATACTATACTGTACTATATTGTATTGTACTATACTGTACTATATTGTATTGTACTATACTGTACTATATTCAATTGTACTACAATGTATGGTGATTTGTTTATTGTCCTACCTGTAAAGATCTTAGTTCATTTTCTGAAATAGATCCATGATTGATTATGGTTGTGTCAGATGAAGAGACTTCGATATAACTTGGTGTGAGAGTATCAAACAGCTCCTGATGTTTAGTATTGCTTGGAGAACATTCTGGACCCAGTTGATAAAGAAGGCTGGCTAATCTTAAAGAACTGAACCCTAAAAGGTTACATCACATTATATTTCTGAAGTACTGAATAATTATGGCATCAAATGAATAGATAGATGGATGATTTAATAAATAAATAGTCTTGTCTTAAATCACACCCACTATGTGAAAAGAGCCTGCAAACTTGAGCTGACATGCATTCCCTGATTCTTGTAATGTCCAATCAGATTGCTTAGTTTATTATTTGATCCCATGACTTTATATATTCAAAAATAGCATATCAAAAAACTGCAATAAACAAAATTATGACAAAGTCCACAGAGTGTCCTGGACACTAGCCTTATGGATAATGTGAATCACCCACACAAGTAACATAAATTCGAATATTCATGATACAAGTAAGAGGAGCGAATCAGGTGACTGTCACCTGATCATGAAATTATTGTCAGGAATGTAGGCTCTTTTTACTAGACCTTTTTTCATGTGTGGGAGGTTTGGGAATGAGACTGACAAATAGATGGATTAATGAATGAATGAAGAATCCATGACTAATAATAATTACAATCACATACCATCAAAAACATGCAGAGACCCTAGTTTCCATGACAAATGGGTGTGGTCAGCATTGACCAATTGGATGTGTCGCTCAGCTAAGTGAGAATTGACTGCACCCCCAGCAACAAAGCACTGTGATTCATTATGTTTGGCAAGAGAAGTAGGGAGATTGAGCTGATAATCATACACATCACATCCATCTACTACCATTAACAGCTGAAAAGATAATAAGAACATGAAACAAGTATAAAGACTATTTTTCCTTGTACAGGGAGCTACATGTAGATAACATTGGCTATCAGCTGCTTCTTTCAATTAATTAATTAATTAATTAATTAATCCAGACAGAAATTTGCAAATGTTTTGAAGTGGTCTACCTGAGAGTCCTCAACGTATGTACACATTAATGTTAACTATAACTAAAACTAAAACTAAAACTAAATCCCCTTTTAGTAAGGCATTTTGACTTTCAGTTAACTAAACTATAACTAAATTACAGGTCTACTGCAATAACGATAACTAACTAAAATGAAAATTGGTCAATAATAAGCACTTTTAGTTAGTTAATTAAAACCCTGTTAGTAAGCCCAATATTATTTTAGTTAATTAAACTATAACTAAACTAAAAGTTTGAGAAATGAGGCATACTATATATAACTACAACTAAAAATAATCATTTATGTCAAACTAAACTAAACAACACTAATGCACATACATGCATGTACATATATATATATATATATATATATTATATATATATATATATATATTATATATATATATATATATATATATATATCTATATATATATATATATATATATATATATATGTTTACATGTTTTCCAAAATGGTTTACTAAAAGTAATCATTGTAAAACAACACTAATTCACATAATTATGTACATTGTATATAGTGAATGTGAATGTTTTTCAAAATGGTTCAGCTGTCTTATGCAAAAAACAAACAATACTTCCAACTCTTGAAGACAAGTTGTTGCCCCACCTAAATACCAAATTGTGTTAGCTTCTTGCACAAGACAGCTGCAAAACAAGCAGCTGATGTATTTGAATATCATGTAACAGTAATACTGATTTTCACATACAGTCACATATCATTTATACCTGATACTGAGGAGGTTTGGATGGTATGCTCCTTACAGATAGAAATACGTGATGAAATTTGTTGAAATCCAAGGCACTACCCACAGAAACAGAAGAGACTGTAGGAGAATTATTATTGTTTTCTACGCATATTAATTGTAACTGGTTACTGAGACTGAATAGAAAGACAGGGAGTAAGAGATAAATAGAAACACACAGATGGACAGGGAGAGAAAGGGGAAGGAGAGAGGAAGGGTGTCAGTAAGTGAGGGAGATGACAGAAATGGGATGATAAAAAGAGGACGAGGAATGGAATGAGATAGGTAAAAGATGGACAGATAGATATATAGATCTATAGATTCATAGATAGGATGAATGGAATTATGTATCTACGCTGTAAATGTACGTACATGTAGATTATAGATGGATAAATAGATGATAAATAGATGGATAGATGGATGAATAGATGTACTCCACTGTATAATTATACATGTAGTCTACTGTGTGATATCCATAGCATTACAAATATGTACATGTATGTATATATCCATTACCTGATGATAACATCTCCGCTACATGCACACGCCCACACTTGTATATATACACTGGTAGTAAAAATGGAGAAGAGGTGAAGAAAAGTTGGTAAAGGATACTTAGTGAGATATAACCATGAAGATATGGTACAAGGATCCAGTCCAGTGGGACGAGGGTTAGGTATCATCAACATGTGATTATAATCTAATCGTTTTAATGGCCTAGGATATGAAAATTGAACGTAGGCTGATGGTTGATTGAGGATATGAACTGCTTCAGATACATTGTGCAGTATGAGTGCTAATTGCTCCTGAAGGGAGAGACAGACAGACAGACAGACAGACAGACAGACAGACAGACAGACAGAGAGAGAGACAGAGAGAGAGACAGAGAGACAGAGAGAGGGAGAGAGAAAGAGAGAAAATGAGTATACAAAATCATTCGATTTATTATTCAGATTGTACGAAGAATCACAACTGAATTTTCCTAACCAAGTGATTAGGTGTCTTCTGTAGTTTGAGAAATAGCTTTTTGACATCAGACTGTGAAATCTGGTATGTTGCTAACACTTCTGCTATTTGACACAATATCATCCAACAACCTGTCAAGATATTTACAAATAAATGTATCATGTAGTCTTAATTTTACTTACTTTTACTCTTTTCAGTTTGTGAATCAAATATTGGAGCAAAGGAATCCAACATTACACCAAGTAGACCCTGCATACATATACACATGTATAATGTATATAAATAATGTGTGTGTGTGTGTGTGTGTATATACACACTGCACTTAGTAAGGGTGTACACAATGTGCATACATACATTATATACTTACATACATACATACATACATACACATGTACATACATACATACATACATGTGTACAAACATACAAACATACGAACATACATACATACAGACATACATACATACATACATCATATTATATATATATTTATACATATAATATTATATATATAAATTATACTCACCTTTCCTGCTAATAATGCAGTATTCCATTTATCAGCTTTTAATAAAGCTAAGAGGTAGGACAAGAACAGCTCAAGACAAGACTCACTGCAGAAATCAAATTAATGAATCACTGACAAGTTTTACTATAACAAGACAACTATATACAGTAAACTACAGGATTTCATATTGGGGGAATGAGAACCTGGGATCCCCTCCCCACTGGCAAGTTTCACTACAACAAGACAACTAACTACAGTATTTCATATTGGGGGAATGGAAAAGCTGGTTGCTAGCAGTTACAAATTTGACACAAAGAAGTTTGTGTTTTCACTAATCTACTAACCACTTTTCAGCTGTTTCTTCATCAAAAAGACATTCCTTAAGTAAATCCACACACTGCCAAATCGGCACCTCCATCCATATTCTTCTTCTCACTTCACCAGGAACTCTCGCTAAAGTAATAGAGTTTTGCAAACTGCTACCAACTCCAGCTACTCTACTTTCTTCTTCCTCCCCTTCATCATCTAGCTCATATCTCTCATCTCCATTCCACCATTGTTCTACACAGAACTCGATGTCACCCTCGTACCCTGAAGCGTCTGATTCACCTTCACCCGTATCTATCAAAGTAGGAAATAGTAACCGAAGTCCTGATGCAGGAGATCTTATCAAAACTGGACTACCCCGTTTAACAGGTTTTGAAGGTGCTTTGACATCAATAGGAAGGGATATGGGACGTATTTTGGATCGTTTGCTGGAAATAATGGGACTATTTTTCCCGTTTTTATTAACATCTGAAGATTCTTTTTGATGGTTAGTTTCTGTTCCTGATAATTGTCTCTCAATGTCAGCCGAGAAGAAACAGGCTATCTTCACTAAAGTAGCTATGTATGATGAGGAATTTGGTATGGCACATAGCCTGCTATTTGTTAAAAATGAATGGACATCTTTGCAATGGAATTCAAGTACCTAAAAATACAAAGAGAGAGAGACAGAGAGAGATAGAGAGAGAGACAGAGAGAGATAGAGAGAGACAGAGAGAGATAGAGAGAGAGACAGAGAGAGATAGAGAGAGACAGAGAGAGATAGAGGCAGAGAAAGAGGATAATGAAGGTGAAATACAAACTATAATTTATGCAGAGAGAAAAAACACTACATTTCTTCACCTTCAATGGATCCTCTCTAACACGACACATAATGGTTGCCATGGTGAGCAAATGACACAACAGAGAAACACAAGTTTCTTGAAGTTTCTCCACAACAAGAGGAAGGTCTAACTCATCGTCTATCTTATCAGATGACTTCCATTGCTGTACTCTCTCAAGGAGATTTGCAAGAGATGGTGCTAAAACCTGAATCACATCCCATATAAGATTATCATTCATTACAGGTAAGAGGGAATCACAGGTTGCCATGGTAATTGCTAATACCTCCCAAACATCTTTCACAAGAGAAAGATGCTCAATTAGAGAGACACGAATGAGAGAACTAACACTTGAAGATTCCAGAAGCTTCTGTATAGTGATATGGACTTCGTCTACATGTCTAAGATCTGAACTTCCCAAATTAGTTCCATTAACAGACAGATATTCACACTGCTGAATAATTCGCCCTTCCCTAAAATTATAAGCGACTCGTAGGAGGCAGTTAACAAGATGAAAATGTGTCATTATGCTTGCAATTTTATTGCTATGTGTGACACTAGCTTCCCAATGGGTGCATAAAGTGATAAGCGCACATCGAAAAATACCAAGAGCCTCCAAACGAAATTGAGAAACAGTAAGGTAAAGAAAGAGCGAGTATATGTGTTTCTGGTTCTCCAGGAAGGGTATCAGGCTGCTTGGATGAGTGGCCATTTTTTGAAGAAGTTTTAAATGCTGATGGTAGACTTTTTCTTCTTCGATTTCAAAATTGACTGCTGTAATACTGCAATCTCCACCAACCTTCCCTCTCTCGTTCACCTTCTTTTTGAAAGTTTCTGTCATTTTCTGATGATATTTCAGGAGTACATGCTGAGTCAGTGCAGACTTTAAATGCATAGATTGATGACAATACAGAAACAGGAGATGATATGTTACTTGTAATGCAGTCTCGTGGCTTCCTTCAACTAGAGGTGTCACATAGTGAGACACTTTGGACCAAAATTGCATCGAGCCTGAATATTCCGGAGACAACTGAAACCATGCTTTTTCTAAAAGTTCCAAATACAGGTCTAGAACCTCCGGCATGGACCAGACAGAACTGTGCGAAACTCGAGGCAAGAAGTCACTGATTATTCCGACTTTATCCAAACCAGTTTGGGCCAGTAATTGGAGTGAAAGAAGTTGAATGCTCGGCACATTATCAAAGATACTCAATAGAGACTGTGATATCTTGCATAATCTTTGCTCAAGTTTATCGAATTCCATCGATCTCTCTAAGCTGTAGTTGACTGAACGAGAAGAATTCTCTTGTTGCTGTAGTAACTGAGACTTTGCTGCCTGCTGACACACATGAATATGGTCAGATAAAGCTATCATCTTTCTAGTCGTTTGACAAAGTAGGACGTGAGTGGACTCTATTATCATTTCAGACACAAGGGTACTTTTGGAGATTGATTGCAACTTGGAACACATGTATACCAACCATTCTTGGCTAGTCAGAGAAAGGGAGACCTGCAATGCCACGAGAAAGTTCTCAACTGGTACTAAAGTGTTTGACGCAAAACAATCGATAGCTGAAACACTAGCATACAATGATTCCAAAAATATAAAAGAGAATTCGCTATCCAAGTACTGGTTACCTTTAAACAACCAGTCCTTGGTGAGATTCATGCTAGCATTTGTTACCATGGTAATGGGACGTGATAACAGATCTTGTAAGTCCATGATGTGTGGTGGAGTGAGGGAGGATGATATAGTGTTATACGTGAGGCTGAGCCATATTCGTAAAATTAGTCGATAAAGAAGACTGACACATAGGTGTCCTTGTGGTTGCTCTACTTCAGTCGTACTCAATTCTTGTGACTCTCCATTGCACACCAAAGAACTAGTGGGTAAGTTATTTCTGACTTGTAACCAAAGTCCAAGTAACTCTTCAAGAATTACTGTAAGGTTTGTTATAGTGTGTATGCAACCTGTTATTTGGCTGTTGTTCTTAGGAAGACAGCGACATGTTGTCCCTTCTATGACACCTAGGAGTAAAAAGAACAGCTTACTGTCAGATATGCATGATGACAGTGAATTGTATTCGACAAAAGCTTCAGAAATCCATTCCAATGCTTCTGGAAAGACAGCTGGAAGAGGCACATCATTCTGTGGTTTAATCTGGATGAAAGACCGAGACCCATTTCTGTAGTGTTTTCGGTTTAGGTTTGAGTCTTCATGGGTTGATCTGATCGATTGAGAATAGGAATGGACAGGTAAAATATTCAGGAAGTGATCTGTATAGAAAGAAACAATAAAAAAATCTTTATTTCTTCATCATAACAATTATTAGCCATTCAAACGTTTGACATTCCAAACACCAAGACACACACAAATGAATGTTTAGACACTATACACATGTAGCCAAGGTAACACTCCAGGGGAGGGTCAAATATCCCAGAGATCAACACATAACAAATTAAAGTATATGTAGGCAAACACACACTGTTGAAGAGTAGGCAAACAAAATAGGTGAACTATCCCAACATCTTAACATCAGACACGACACTTGGGTTTTTGGCTCACAGTACTTGAAGTTATTTTTGCTGGTGCCCACTCCCATTCTTCCAAACACACATATCTACTACAACATCATATTAGTGAGTGGAAACAAGAATGGATAACCAATCTCCTCACAGACATCCCTCATTCTCTCCCTTCCTTATCTACATATACTGTACCTACCATTGTTAATCTCCTGATAATGTCTACCATTGATGAGAGTACGTAATACCACTATCAATAATTCAACAAGTTCTAAATGTGTAGAGTTTACCTGTATAAACAAGTTGGTAAGTACAAGATAACATTAGTGAACTATACTATATATATGTACATGTGAGGTGTTCTGTCCAGACCTCAGGCTATTTAGAGCAGAGCTGCTGTTTACCCAATTTTGTCTCAGTATGTATTATCTGAGAGATGGCTAATTTAATTGAGAGGTGATTAATTCAACAGAAAGGTGGTTATTCTCAACAAGTGTGGGCAAAACACTGTATATGTATCTATGATGTAACTATGGTAACCACCTGATATATATATAAATGAATAGACTAACATGATGTAACTATAGTAACCACCTGATATATATAATATATATAAAGGAATAGACTAACATACATACACATGTTTATGCAGTAACCATGAAATTAGTTGATTACATATCCATAATCATTCACCATAACATATAAGAGTAATCATATTAATTCTAAACAGGACAATAGATGAATCAAATTTAAGACAACAGATCACAAAATATTACATAATGCACGACTATTCATCACTACAAACCACTTCTTAAAATTCCACTTTACAGTACAAAGTGTGAAATGGACACTATTACTGTGCTATATATCTTCATGAACCATTCACTACTATAAATAGAAAACTATACCTTACCCTTACAGCAGCTACTAATAAGATTACAAAGTCTGTTCACATTCATGATGACCTCAAAAATAAAATGTGATTACGTTATATGTAATAGTTTAATGTCATAAGGTTAATACATGATTATACTGTAACTCAATAATGAAGCAATGGATTGAAATTTGACATACACAAATTGAAGTTATGAACATTTTTCTGAGGTCATGTTGAAATGAATGACCTTTAGTATGACATAGTTCAGTGATGGTTACATGAAGAAAGAGCAAGTTGACTAAAATGAAAATATTATTTCACAACATGTATATTAATATATGCACATCAATAAGTATACTTACATACATGTATGTGTATTATAGTCATCAACTTTACTTAGAAGTACACATTATATATATATTTAATATTATAAACATGGTTAGGAGGTGTATATAAACCAATTTACCACCTACTGTGGAGGAGGATTATGTGATTAACCTGAGGCTCGTATAGCTAAGGGGTATATGGCATATAAACCTATTAATACCAACAGGTGGTATATCTGGCATATACCTCAGCTAAAGGTCATTTACGTTCACCTTGTCCTCAGAAAAATGTTCATAACTTTAGTTTAGAATGACCAACAATCTTTTTACCTGTACCATTTTCATATAATTATCCTTCCCGTCCTTTTTTGTGTATGTCAAATTTCAATCCATTGCTTCATATTGAGTTACAGTATAATCATGTATTAATCTTATGACATTAAACTATACACTATATTACATATAAAGTCATCACATCCTAATTTTGAGGACATCGTGAATGTGAACAGACTTTAGTATGGTTTATAACTTTATATGCCATAATTGAATTTTGTACGAGGTTTATATGGAAAATATATACCTAACCACATCAAACAGTTTCCATGGTAACAATGTTAAAAATTAATGTGTTACCTGCATAGAAATGTGTTGAATGGTTGCTAATAGCAACAGGTTTTCCTCCTGTTGAAGAAAGGTTTGTAAGCCTTCCTGTTGAAGTGAAGATGAGTCAGATGATGAGATATGTTCAAGGAAAGTGGAGCTAAATCGAGTAAGCAGTTGCTGTATGAGTAAACTTAAGACAGCGTGAGGGTCACTAGAGAATGACATGAAAAAAGAAAATAATACCGAAAGTTGCAAAAGGGTGTAGTTGAGATAACAACATATTGAGATGATTACCTTGATTTGAAACACACACTACTGTCTTCATTTTCAGCTTTGATTAATAAATAACATCGCAAGAATTGTATCAACTTGATGCTCTGTTCCTATTCAAGTATAGAAATTATTCATAATTACAATATTATAACTATATGAGCTATCGGGTTAATGTCACATTGTGAAACTTGTATATAATTATATATAATTATGTTTATTATATAATATATATATATTATATATATATATGTATATATGTATATATATATATGTCCATCTCATGTGAGATTGAGATCTAGCTTCATCTAGGGAAGCTTGAATGGTATCCAATCTATTATCAAGTTCATATGCATTCTTTAAATAAAATAATTTCTTTCTTGTTCACTCAAACTCACTGTTTCTCTTGTCTCCAGTAAAAAATCTGAGAGAACTTCATCTATATTACCAGAAGCCATCCCTCAGCAACTGGAAGTACACATAATCAGATCACAGGGAAGAGTTAGTATAGTAAGTGACTGTTAGTGGTTGATACAATAGCTATAGTATTGATGATATTCAGCTACTGCTTGGCTATATAAATTATGCTTTGCCTTGATATATCGAAATGCACCCTCCTTGTCCTTGCTCTTCTTATAAGTTGACTCCACCTACTTTTTAACAATTATTAATAATTCATTGTAGATTTCTATTATGGTTGACCAAGTGAAAACATTTACACTTCAAGAACTCCAATCATACTCCACTGAAGATAGCTTGTGGATTGCAATTCACAACAAGGTCTATGACGTCACTGATTTTATTGACAAGGTATCATAATTAGGAACAAAATCTAATGGTGACTATCGATCCTGTATATAGATTTTGTGTATGTCTTTTGTAGCATCCTGGAGGCAAAGAAATCCTGTTGGATTTTAAAGGTTTGTGCTGACTTCTAGTTCTGTATATGCAAGTTACATTATGAGTGGCATACTAAAATGTTCAATAGACATCGAGCATAACAAAACTTCTTACTTGTAGTACATCATTAATGCAAGGAATAAGGGATATTTACATAATCATTTATGATATTCCGAAGCCTGCACTTTAAAAAAAAGGTCAAATGTTTAGCACAATATTTTTCTGGCTACAATGGAGTAATATTGAGACTACTGCTAGGAATTGGATGGTAAAGGCACCAAGATCAATTATTAGTACACCCAATATTGAATGATTATCAATAATATTAGAGTAAGTAATTAATTACTTTACAAGAAAGAACTCCGACTAATTGGCATGAAAATAGATAATTTGGGTATCATGTACTAAATATAAAACCAGTTGTAGGTTAAGTTACTAGGATGTCTTTAAAAAAAAAATGCCATGTACTGAATGCACATGTGCATAAGTACAAATGGATATCTGGTTACGATATCGATTATCACTAAATGTGCTATATCGATAACGATTATTGATATTTCGATTATCGAGTCCCAGCACTAATGGAGACACATAATCTATAGTCTCAGTAAGGGGGGCAGGTACCGAGACTACTATAATTATTAGACTTGCCAGACACATTTTACTATATGCATCAGATGAGAGTTAAGACTTCCGATTTTCCTGGAAAGCATCTGTGGATTTGGATTGTGTATGTAACTAGTAACATATAACATACTGATAAATCTACACATGTAGGTGTGGTCATATACGTGTACTTCTGGCTGACTAATACTAAACAACTGTGTTTTACTTGACTAGTAGTTGAGCTACCTCTAATATATATTTTTTAATTTTAGGTAGAGATGCAAGCTATATGTTTGAGGTAATTGGACACACAAAGGAAGCTAGAGAGCAGATGAGAAAATACTATGTTGGAGTGCTGCAGAAAAATGACCACGTGGGCACGCCTCCATAGACTAGTAGGCGTGGCGGAAAGTCAATTTGCAGTGATTTGCCGAAGCGTGTACTGTAGATTGTTTATATTTATGTTTTTACATTTTGTCTACACAAAAAAGGAATGGCTGAGCGAAAGTCACAGGAAACTGACGTACAACTTGTTTTCCGTAGACAGACAAGAGATCTAAAAGACGTACAAGACGTATTGAAATCAGTAATGGAGAGTAGTGGACAGTAAGTTAATTATTATAATAATGAGATTAAATTTATATGTATACTATATATAATATATATATATATAATTATATATATATATATATATATATTATATGTATGTATGTATGTATATATGTATATAATGCATTTTATAATTATAATGTAGATTTATGGTTCGACATAATTCCATTAACGAAATTGAAGAGCAAGAAGATACTGAAGTTAAGAAGGCTTCTGTTTTGGTTAGATTACCCGGTAATACTCAACACCCTATTGTGCAAAAAGAACAGCAGCTGAAACCCGTCATCAATGATTCTGGTAGTCATGTTGAAGAAACTGACAGAGGAGGTGGTGGAACAGTAAATAATTCTTCAAATGGACCTGTGAATGGTTTAAAGAGGTCTCAATCCGAGCGACCAGCACCTTTATATGGAGAAATTATAGTACTAGGGTGAGTTCTATGTGTATAGACCTGACATTGTAAATTTAAAATACTGTTTATTAGAACAATTTATTTATGGTACGAATGGCAGGACTGTATAACACAACGTGCTACTTGTTCTTGTTTTTCTCTAAACACCACCATACACTAGGCAACATTGTTACCAGCAGGCAATAGTGTTGCTGCAAAAACTTTTTCCAGTGTATGTTTAAGCCTATCATCCGTTAGGCAACTTTGGAGTTGGCAACAAATTGCCTACTCCAAAGTTGCCTAGTGGATGATAAAAAGTAGTAGGTTGCACAACACGTTATGAAGCATGCTCTTTTCCACTGCCATAATGGAGTAGGCAACTTGTAGTAAGCTTAAAATGTTGCCTGTTGCAGGCAACAAGGAACATGTTGCCAGAAATATTAAAGGAATAAAGGCAACATTTCAGGAACACTGTTTCCTCGTGTTGCTGACAACACTATTGCCTAGTGTATAATGTCCTTAAAGCATGCAGAATATCATTTTAAGAAAGTATGTAAGTATGATATGCACAATTACCTGTAGTTTCTGTCAATATTACTTCTGCAAAGTCTATAATCCTAGATGAACTTTCAATGTAATAGATTTTCTTGCTACTCTTAATGTATTACAATTATTTTCTATAAAAATAAACATTAATTTATAATAATTCATAAGGTCTGTTGGATGGTACCTTCAATTTAAAATTCCAATCTTATAGTGTATTAAAAAAAATTCCCTTCTAGCTTGCTAAATACCAGATTCTAGTAATCAAGTGTATAAAAGGGATTCCTCGCCCATATGTAGTTAGGTGTATGTGTATTATGTTCATGTATTTAATACTCTGGTTGTCTGCATCTGATAATAATAATTATAACTTTGTAAGAATAATTATAATTAATTAGATGGAAAGCATAAATTTTCCTTGATATATTATAAAGACATTTTTCTTCATGTCCTGAAACCCAATAACTATATATATATATATATATATGTTTATTGTTATTTGTTTGCCCACCTCTTTTTACCTTTTAAAGATTCTGAAGTCTCTAGTAGTAGTTTATATTTTTTAATGTTTTTTGTTATGCTGTTTTATGGCCAAAGCTAAATTTACCATCCTCCATTGGTTGTGTTGGATCTATTATGTAGATATCATTGTGTGTCTATGTGTACTTGTGTGTGTGTGTGTGTGTGTGTGTGTGTGTGTGTGTGTGTGTGTGTGTGTGTGTGTGTGTGTGTGTGTGTGTGTGTGTGTGTGTGTGTGTGTGTGTGTGTGTGTGTGTGTGTGTGTGTGTGTGTGTGTGTCACTTGAACACACTATACAAATGTCCCTATAATTATTGGTTAAGTCATTCCATATGCTTTTATTAGGATATTATTAGTATATTTATCAAACCTCATTCTTTGTGTTCTCATGTGTATAACATGTGTTTGTCATGTGTATATCATGTGTTTCTTATTTCCAAAGCAATTGTTTGGACTCTGTTGTTACTCACTCCTCCAAATCTTATGTTGCTCTTAAGACAATGTCACACCTTATCAGCTTACACTAACACCAAATATGTAATGATATATAATTGTACTACATAATTAGTTAAGTACATGTAGTACTATTAGTACATGTACATACATAGTACTATTAGTACATGTACATAGTTAATTATCATATCATAGTTATATACACTAGTTTACACACATAAACATACGTATGTACACATACACACATAGAGTCACAGACACACAAACATACTGTCACAATCACACACACACACACTCACACAGAGTCACGCACACATACATACATACATCATACACACACAGAGTTACACACACAAACACACTCACACAGAGTCATACCATTTAAGGTTATTGTTAAAGACAATACATTTTCTATTTTGTCTTTATCAGGAATACTCCTTCTTTTGTTCACTGTACATGTTGATTCATTTAGTAATACTCAAATAGCGTCATATTAATCAAATTGGTAATAATTACTCCTACTTGAAACAGTTCACACATGATATAGCAGAAAAAAGGATGCCTGTGATTGCTTAAATGACTTTCTCATGTTTGAAACTCTACAACGAACATATTATAGTTTTGTAATGTATTTTAGCTACAACAGAGCAGCTTCCACAAGCTGAATTCATCCTGCTGGTTTGCTGTAGTTCGAGGGCCTATTCATTTACACAGCATACCAATTAATTGCCCTCCGGGAATGACGCAACTTCCTTAACAGAGTATACAACACATATGTGACTCAAGAATATAAATATGCATACATAGGAGGGGAAAACAATCATGGGGATGGCCCTGCTGGTCATAATTATGCTTGTACATACACATTATATAGTAGCCTATATGAGTTATGTTTTATATCCTTTTTATAATTATATCTTATTTCAGATTGTTAGATAATTCAATATATCTTTCCTTTTATCTTCGTTTGTAATTGTAAAGGAATGCTCTGGAATGTGGTCACTACATCGTACTATATTCATAATTGATGACTCTGTACAATTACTGTAAATTGGATCGTTAGATAATTAGATATCTTCATAAGTAAAATTAATGTACAGGAATGCTCTGAAATGTGGTGATTAAATCATGCTATATTCATCGGTTTATGTCTTTATTCTCAAATAATTAGATGTAATTATCTCTAAATGTGGATATTAACTGGATACTATGTTGTTAATGTGTCTGTAGACTCTGTAGTCATTTTCTATATTATAGACAATACAATGTATCATTATGTAATGTGGTGGTTACCTATCATTTTTGTGTTGTGTTTGTAATCTTTGTAGCATGCATAAACAAATTATTAGGCAGACAGATGTATAAATATACAGACTGACTGAAGAGTTGACATGTAGACTAAGGCAGTGTTTCCCCAAAGGGTGGTACTATGGCCTTCCCCATCCTTTAATTTTAAAGGTATATGCTGAAATACTCTGTTTACAACACTTATTGAACATTGTTGACCAATCATCGTGTACCACTGATACACACTCCTCCACCCTTAATATTTATCCTGGTGAAACACTGGTCACTAGGGGACAATTGGATACATGGATATTGTCTCTTGATTATTAAAGAATTGTGACCACAGATGAGCTAGGAATCAGTAGCTTTATAAATAATAACTTTAGAGCTTTCTATTCTGCAAGAAGCTAATTAAAGGTGGAGCTATAGTTGCTCTTCATAAAGAATTCCTATACAAAATGGCTGACTTTTAAAAGTAAGTATTTGATCAAGATTATTCTTTTCCAATGACTGTGGTTACTTCATATAAGGATAGTATTGTAGCTATATTTTCCTAGTATAATACGTATACAAACCCACAGAATACTTCATGATTGAGTGAGAACATGTACATCCTGAAATACCTATAATCCTAACACTACCTATACACCTACTATAATTCTTATTGGTGATGTGCGATATGTATCGATATTTTCATTCAATATCATGATACAATATTAGCTTTTGGGTGTATCGATACACTGGAATGGACAGTTTAGTAAACATGTTTTTTCTAATTTGATACCTAAAAGTAATTATAAAAAGCTAGTGCGCATAACTTTCATTGATTTCTTTTACCATTTCTTGACAAATACATCCAAATAGGAAATTTATTTACATTTTATAAATGTTTCAATATTATTTCAAATATCGTGATACTGTATCATATCGTGATATTTTTGGCAACGATACACAATACTAGTTGTATCGCACATCCCTAATTCTTATACCATACCATACTATATAAATACGACATCATTTTGTATATGAAGAAACAATCCTGATAATATCATCCATAACACACATAAAGGAATTACCTTAGGGAGACAGCTAATTTGAATAGCTAATAATTCTCAGGTAGTATATTACAAAAGCTTTTGTGTTAGTTATCTCAAAACTATACAATATTTTGTCTACGCACCTTAAGTGGATCAATGTGTGGATGTGTGAATGATTGTACCTGACAGATTATACAATAATGGTTTGTGAACCAGCGTCATGGGTTTGAGTCCTGCCTTGGAATTTGGCATCTATTTTCAGAATCTCAACAATGCTTAGTGTGTGCACCATTGGAAATACATATTGAGGGCAATTAACAAAGAGTTAAAGCTTTTAGTGATAATATAATCATAATTTTAACTGTGTCACTGGCTCAAAGAGAGAACTGTGCAGTGCCAAATAAAAAAGCTCTTTGGGCCAATGGTGCACCATATGAGCTTATCAAAATCATTGGATGGACTTATAGCAGACATTATGAGAGTGGTTGGATGCAGAAATAACAGATTATAAATGGATGTGATGTATTATTACCAGTGGTGTGGAAACAGCTAGTCATGCGGCACATTGTTTGATAATCTAGTGAATGTCCGGTAAATTGAAACTAAAGTATATAAGGAGCAGGACAAGAGTAGTGAAAATGTCCAGTAGTTGGCTCAATGTTTCCACACCCTTGTGTATACATAGATGGATAGACAGATGGATGAATAGACATATGTGAATAAACAAATCTTTTCACCTTACCATTACTAGGACAAATGGATCTCTACCTTGTGTACCTCTTAGTCAAAAGATGAGTCATAAATATATTCTCAAGAAACAAGTAAAACCAACTGGTGTTTCGCTAATAGTCAAAAACCCTGTGGTGAGTATTGTATGAGACTTAATATAGTGCTGATATAATCTACTGATAATTAATTATAGAATGATGATTCATTGTCAAGAGTCTCCACTCACACTGTTTCCATGACGCTGGCTAAAAATAGATTATGTGTAATGGAGTTTGGGCCTGATTCTGCAATGGATATGTTTCAGGTAGGCTTATACTGTTTGTAAACTAGTTTTTTGTGCCAAATATATGTATTACTCACATTTTACAGGAATCAAAAGATATTTGATATTCGTTTTTGATAAGTTTATATACACATGTAGTACACCAGTGTTTTTTGATAAGCTCATGGTACACCATTGGCCCAAAGAGTTTCTTATTTGGCACAGCATAGTTCTCTCTTTGGACCAGATGGCACAGTTAATTATGATTATATTGTCACTAACAGCATTAACTCTTTGTTAATTGGCTCAAGATGTATTTATTCCCAATGGTGCACACACTATATAACCATTGTTGAGCCAATTTGGCCCATGCTTTAAAACATATCAAAAAATCTATAGTACACCATTGGACCAAAGAGCTTCTTATTTGCAGTTTGCTTTCAAGGTCAAATACCACATTTAATTATGATTATATTGTATAACTTTTTGTTTATTAGCTTAAGTTGTTTTCCCAATCCAATTTTTTTTCCACAAGTGTTTTTACCAAATGTGGCTTTTGAGACAGCTGGAATAGCATATTAACCAGCTCCCGAGACCGACTGCTTTACATCTCCTTCGAAGGATACGGTGACAAACACTTCCTCATTTTAAGGGTGGAGCTGAGTATACACATGGATGAAAAAAAGCCTGCACCTAGTGGTGCTCGAACCTGCAACCTTCCAATTGCAGGCCAGCACTTTAACACTACTAGTACACCCCAAAACTAATACTCATTTTAGTAAGGGCTTGTGATATTTAGTTAACTAAACTATAAGCCTACTGTAATAACTATAACTAAGGCAATTGCCCAATAATGGACACTTAGTTAGTTTATACTCTTTTAGTTAGCTATAATGCCATATTAACAACAATGATTCTACTTATTGCAGATTGGACGTTCTGCTGACTCTGCTATTGATCTTGTTGTCGTGGATATGGTAAATTCTGAAGATGGTAATAAAGTGCTGAATAGTAATAGTACAGTGTCAAGATATGCCTGTCGTATATTATGTGAGAGGGTACCACCTTATACTGCCAGAATATATGCAGCTGCTTTTGATACCAAGGGAAAGATACAGATGTCTGTGAGTACACATAAGTATATGTTAATGCCCACTGACACCCATATACCAGGATATAGATAGTGATTTTCCCAGTAACTGCGGTGATAAAATATTTATCGTAATAAAGTAGCGCGCTTATTTTATTGGTGAATTGGTTACTAATACTTCTTGTCATGTGACTTCCAGGTTAGTAACCAACCTTGGTCATACAGATGTCTGTGAGTAGTCAATAATCATTAATTATTCATAAGGAATTGTCAACATGAATTTGTAATGCTATTAACAACACATGAATGTGTAATAGCTGCATGAAGAAGGTCATTGTACATGTAGTTATGTTATTTATTATAATTATTACAAAAGTCCCAGATTCTGAGAACACAATTAGGAACTTGTATTGCTGATCATGTGACCTATGGCCAATCAGATCTTTACAAACTAGTGATATCACAATACCTTATTCCAGGAACTATTGTGTACTAAGTTCACATGATTGGCAAGAAATCAATTAGAACATGATACCTGGCTTTACTGTACTTAGGCGATGGTTCATGGGTTACGTTACCCTGACATTTATTACGATGGTTCATGGGTTACGTTACCCTGACATTTATTACGATGGTTCATGGGTTACGTTACCCTGACATTTATTACGATGGTTCATGGGTTACATTACCCTGACATTTATTGGGATGGTTCATGAGTTACGTTACCCTGACATAGCTGCACCATTACATGTAACTATTATTCATATAATAGACTTCAATTGTTCTCTTACTGTAGCCTATGGCGCCAACATGGGTAGACTCCATTACTGGAGATACCGATGGTCTTACTACAAATGGAGTTGCAATATTGAGACCCATTGGGGCATTTGAGTCCGGAGTAGAACCTGGAGAATGGATGGAAGTTACCGTGATGGGTAATGTACGTAAAATGAGACCTGAACGATCTTCTAGAATACCAAATTCTCCAGTGAGTTCTTATAAAAGAAGTATTCATTATATTTACAGGAAAAAAAACATTTTCCCATGAATTATTTTTGATAAAGCAATAGATCTTTATTTTACTACTTAATATTCATGGAGTTATTGAAAGTTGGTTGATATAAAAGAAGAGTTACATGTATGATTGTTGTTTGGCTCACTTGATCAACATTTGTTTTGTCTGGGAAAGGTTTCTTTTTGTTAATTATATACTGTACTAGTCAAATAGCAGTGCTCTTAATAATATTTTCACATGTCGGGACATTATGTCCATGCATATCAAAGTTTGTCACACATTTCAAGAATTTGATCGGACACTACTGTTACTTTTATATACATGTATGTTTAGGCTATATCAAACTTTCATCTAATCTTTGCTTCAGCTACTTCATCTATCCTGCACAAAATTCTGGCAATAGGGGCATAATCACACACATTGGTAGACTGTTCACGCTTCAGTAACAGCATAGCTCTTTCATGCATGTCACCCTTAGCGTGCTCTTTGAAACTTGATGCTCGAAGGTTAGTCGAGTCTTCTATGAAGGCTGAGCTAAAGTTTCTTGACCCTCTGATAGTGTCAACAAATTTTGTGCAAACTGTGCACTTTAACCTCAACACGTCGTAGCAATCAGCTTTGTCATAATTCAACCAAGTTGCCGTGTTCAGTGTTTAATCATAATCCAAGATCCATCTGTCAACAGTCTTTGTTGTCACTGCTCTTTTTTTAGTTAACACTGGATACTGAAATGAGCTACTACTAGCGTCACTGACATTTTCTGAAGACAGAGACTCAGAGCTACTACGCTTGGACATTTTTTTTGACCATACCCAAATTTTGACCGAAAATTGTTCGGTGTCCGGACGTTATTAAGAGCACTGAAATAGTCTTATTTTAGTTAACTATAACTATAACTAAAACCACTTTTAGTAAGGGATTGTGATTTTTAGTTAACTAAACTATAACTAAATTACAAGTCTATTGTAATAACTGTAACTAACTAAAATGAAAAATGGACAATAATGGGCCCTTTTAGTTAGTTAACTAAAACTCAAACCCTTTTAGTAAGCCTAATATTATTAACTATAACTGAAACTAAAATTGTGATAAGCTAGTCATACTATGACTATAACTAAAAGTGGTCATTATTGTCATACTAAAACAACACTATCTAAGTCAGTACTATGTCTATATATTGTAAGCGTTGCCTTTAATGATGTAAATTAATAGAAGTACACAATGTTAGTTACAAATTTTAATTATCATATTTATATTTGTAGCCATGCTAGATTGAATTCATATTTTCGTAAACCCTTACAAGTGCAAACTGCATCTGTAAGTGTATGGACGTGGTTACAATTAATGGGTGTAACTGGGTGTGGTTATTGTATTGGTAAAATAGAAAATTATAATTGATAACGACGATACCATATTGATACTGTAAATATCACAAGCATCAATAAAATATCATATATCGCCCATCACTAATGCATGTGTTTGGCTGTGAGGATAATACGAATATGTAAAAGCCATAAATAGACAAATAGTTGTAAAAGGCCATAAATATAGACCTATAGACTAAGTGTTCACATATATGTCGGCTAAGCGTTGTCTTAGAAGACCCATTATAGATTTGTGCTGTTGTTAGTTGCCTAATTAAGGACCCAGCCTGATACTTATACAGTGAAACCCCTCTATTGAGGACACCCTGAAATGAGGACACCCCTGCATTAAGGACACTTACAAATGTCCCAAACTGTGCTTTATAATATAAATTCACCCCTGAAATAAGGCCCCTGTAATCAGGACACTTATATTTGTCCCAATGCTGTCTGCAATAGAGGGGTTCCACTGTAGTACTGTAGTATTAATGGAGGTAGCTGTACATGTTTATGAATATAGTTATAAATATAGGTATGTACCTGTATGTAGATCTCCCTTCTTATATTGGCAGCTGCTAGAGGAGACTAGCATCTTGACTGATGGATGTCTTATTGATCTGTGTGGAGTCACTCTCATGTGGAGATCAGCCATGGGATTGGACCAAGGACTAGTAAGATGATGATATACTTCATGAATTATAATTATAATTGTTACACAATTTGTGAAAACCAAACAGTAATTTTCGAACAATTGCTTACCTGCCTTTTTTGCTTATAAAGGCACCAAAATGTTTTATTTAGCATTCACTGCACATCCAAATTTGAGACCATGATTTGTTCCAGTCCCAGAAATTGGGTGACATATTATTTAAAAGTAAATTTGATACACTAATGTACATTGCATGTCAGTTACTGTGCTATCACCAAGGTTATGTTACGTACCATGGTTACATTACCATGGTTACATTACCATGGTTACATTGCCATCATTGTTAATTTCCTCACCTCAGTCTAACACTCTGCTGAGAGAAAGAAAACAAGCTCTGAATGAAATGGCTCCTCAATGTCCTGTTAATTTCCTCACTCTACACTTCAAAGGTGGAGAATTGGTACCCAGTCCTGTTGTTGATGAAGATCGAGAGCCTTGGGTATATTTGTCTTGTGGACACGTGTTTGGACAACATCAATGGAAGGGTTCTCCTGAAGAGAGCAACAGAGCAAGGACCTGTCCTATTTGTAGAAGAGTAAGTTATATATAGCTCTACTGATGAGAGGAGGGAGGGGTTTTTAGTACACTGCATTAAAAATGGAAGTTTGTGAGTTTGTAACAAGGCTGTAAGTACGAAGTCCCCATGACTGCATTTTCTTTGTTATTGTTGAGAAGATTCTGTCTAAAATTCAACAAACTCATATTTGCTAGAGTCTTCTATGTACCTTTTTTTTACAGTGTCTACTTCAAACGTTCAGTAGCATTGCTTGCAGAACTGTATTGTAATCTTTAGCACACTAAACCTAAATATTGACTAAGTCATCTTAAGTACATCACAATGGATGGTACAGCAGTGTTCTTGCAACTTGATAACATAATAGATATCACTATTGTTGTCATGCTAGTCACGTGAACTATGACTTTGGCTGATCCAGATCCCAGTCCTTGGTCCACACTCTTTCTTCAACAACTACAGACTGATAGTGGTAGTGAACTCCATTTGATTGACAAGTATTACATTGTAGCTCCCCATGTCCTAATAACAACATCTACTAGTCTTGTTGCAAGTCCTCATAAAAGCAATGCACACAGTATAATATATAATTGTCATATAAATGATCTTGTTGTCAAAATGATGCACATTATATCATAACATTTCTATTCACTTCATCTAGAGTGGTCCATATGTGAAACTGGAGTTAGCACAAGAAAGAGCATTCTTTGTGGACGATGGAGCTCTCAGTTGTGCATTTGTACCATGTGGACATGTAACTACTGAACAAACA
Source organism: Petrosia ficiformis (assembly GCA_947044365.1). Taxonomy (NCBI): domain Eukaryota; kingdom Metazoa; phylum Porifera; class Demospongiae; order Haplosclerida; family Petrosiidae; genus Petrosia; species Petrosia ficiformis. The sequence continues at coordinate 5,563,705 of OX345639.1, forward strand.
GCAAAGTATGTGATGTAAAGAGATGGATGAAGGGTTTGAGAGATGGATGGGTTGTATATATGTGTGGATCAATGATGTATGTATGAATGGAATGATGGTAGGTGGAATAGTGGATAGGGAATTGATGTGTAGGTGGATCAGTGGATAGACAAAAAGATGGATTAATGAATGGTTGATGGTAGGTGGATCAGTGGATGGACAAAAAGATGGACTAATGAATGGTTGATGGTAGGTGGATCAGTGATGGACAAAAAGATGGACTAATGAATGGTTGATGGTAAGTGGATCAGTGGATGGACAAAAAGATGGATTAATGAACGGTTGATGGTAAGTGGATCAGTTGATTGACAAAAAGATGGATTAATGAATGGTTGATGGTACATGTAGGTGGATTAGTCGATGGATGGATGAATAATTATACCAATGGAAATTGATTAATTTTCGATAGATTCACAAAGTGATCAGATTTGAATTCATCTGTATTCTCTGTTGTAGATATTGGTCTAAAGTTCTACTACCACATTTAGCTACCAGCTGGACACATCGTTGTCCTTTCTGTAGAACAGAACTTGAACTGGGAACACCATACATCAAACTACTATTCAACTAAAATTATATGGATGTGTGTAATTATATAAATTTTATGTCAATTATATAAATTTATGTCAATTTTTAACTGTATTTTGCATAAATAGAATTTTAATACAATTTTATAGAATCAATAATAATTATTTTCAAAAAAATAGAAGTATTTATTACGTATCCTTGTCACCCTTTTTAGGTAACATGGCTTCTTTCAGTGCCCTACTGAATTTGTCCTGTGAATGTTTATGTCTTCTTTCACTAAAAGAGGATGCTTGTGGAGGAGGAGCCAGTAAGGGTTTTCTGGAAATTTGTAAGCGGTCTGTAGTTTCGTCTCTTCCAAGATACTTCACACTTAATTTATCACCAATTTGAAAACCCATTCGTTCTGGATAGACAAATTTGTGGTCTATTTGTGACGAGTGGAGAAGTGCTCTGGGACCTCCAGGTGTTAGTTCCACAATGAAACCAAATGATTTTATCTCGAGTATACAAGCATTGTAAATAGCTCCTACTTTCAGATCTTGTTCCTGAAAGGAAAAAATCAATTGATGTACCAATCAACTCCTTAGGATCACCTTCCTGGTTTCATATGGCATTCTCACAAACATATAGAGTAGTATTGACAATACATTGAGCAGTGATGCACCAATAAGGGATTTTACTGATATTCCGATAAACCACTAATTACTTTCAATATGTACTGATCTGATATTATATCTAACTTCTAGTTTCTGATTATTTCATGAGCATTTTCTCAAAAATTATGAGTATCATAAAAGTGATTACTGATATGTTATAATCACAAGAAATTACATAATACATCTTTCAGAAATAACCAATGCTGATACTAGAAATAATGGCCGCTTACGATCTAATTATTGGTGCAGGTCACGTTCCATATGATTTGGAAATTCATTGCTTTACGTGTTGTTTTTATCTTCCAACAAACGAGATAAGTACAAATGGTGGCAGTGTTTCTGGTTTTTATGGCCCTCCCTATGATTGCTTTCCACATTTCCATATTTGCTTGTGTCACATGGACGACTATGCATTGTATATGTAGTTAAGTAAGTTGTGTCATTCTGGGGGGGGGGGGGGGGGGGTGGGGGGGGGGTGCTTGGTCAATTAATGGGCATAGCATGTAATAGAACATGCACTCAAGCTCCACAGACCAGCAGGAAGAAAGCTGCTTGTAGCTTACATAGACTAATAGCTGTTCTGCCTGAAATATATTCCTAAAGTTCTACAAGATCCTTTGAAGAGTAGAAAATAATAGGCTATTGTGCTTCAGGCATGAGAAAGTCAGCCATGATTAATGAATGTTGTACAACTTGTACACCACAAAGCAATCGTAGGAATATTTTTTCTCATTTTTGCAGGTTATACATCTATGACTCAGTGTTTCAGATAACAAACATTCAATTGTAAAGTAAAACATGACTTGCCTCTGGAGAGAGGGCATTCATCATTTGATTAATTCTTTCAATCACTTCATCCATCACTGAACGAGAAGGTGCAAATATCGACATTGTTTCGTCACCAATAGTATTCAACTGAGCACCTGAAAATGACATGAAACTTATAGTCTGTTCACATTCATGATGACCTCAAAATTATGATGTGATGACTTTATATGTAATATAATGTACAGTTTAATGTCATAAGGCTAATATATGATTATACTATAACTCAATAATGAAGCAATGGATTGAAATTTGATATACACAAAAAAGAACGGGAAGGATAATTATATGAAAATGGTGCATACCTGTTTCTTCTATTAGGCTTCTAATCTTGTATCCTCCAGCACCCATTATTTTCTTTCTCTTGTAAGAAGGTACTTCGATTGTTTCTGTACAAAGAGGTGTACATTATACTGTTCAAGTGAGGCTAGGTTGATATATTGTGTGTGTATCTGATGTTTGGTATGTCTGTGTGACTTTGTGAATGAACATTGATGGCATGTTTGTGTGTGTGTGTGTGTGTGTGTTTATAAATTCCTTTGCTATATCAAAAAATCATTTCAACAAACAATAGGATTTTCTATTTCATTACCATATGCTGGTCCATTCTCTTTCAGTGTTGGTCTTGGAGAAGATTGACATTGGTCCATAATGTCTAAAACTTTGTATCTGGAATCTGAAGACAACGTATGCATAAATATAATTTGAAATGTTGTATGTATTTCTTCTAACAACTACACTGTATATTCCTCAGTGTTTTAGCTAGCCACACTTCAGCAGAGTGGTGCTGACACAAAAATCAAAACATATTTGTGATTTAATTGTATTCCTTTGACAACATCAAAGGGAAATGGCATTGCATAGAGCAGCAGCACCTCTCTTCCAATCTTTAGCTAGAACCCTGTTCCTAGTACACTATGACAAGAAGTACCTCTTGATAGCATCACAGCTTCTTCAAATATATCTAATGGAATCCCATGACAACCTTTTATATCAACCTATGAAAAGAAATTATTTGAATTATGATTATAAGAAAGATTGAAGTGGAGATCTTAGCGTATTTGGTGGGACTAATTAGGGTTGGGTGATACCATTAAAATGTCATGTGAATCGCTGGGACAATTAGTGGTTACTAAAGTCTGTTCACATGCACGATGACCTCAAAACTACGATAACTTAATATAGTGTATAGTTTAATGTCATAAGGTTAATTAATACATTATACTATAACGCAATAATGAATCAATGGATTGAAATTTCACAGACACAAAAAAGAACAGGAAGGATAATTATATGAAAATGGTGTGTTGGTAAAAGGATTGTCATTCATTCTAAACCAAAGTTATGAACATGCTTCTGAGGTCAAGGTGAACATGAATGACCTTTACCCATGAATGACCTGTACCCGTGAATGACCTTTACCATTGTGACTGTGTCCACAAAGGTCCACCTTTAACATCCAGCAATAATATTTTGCGTGCGATATTGTGATATTGCAACATTACAAATTTGGCAAAATGATTATTTAAGTATATATAAATAATTATAAGTAATTGCATTAAGTCAATATAACATTTGCCCATCCATACTTCCTTCATAGGGCTAATTAGTTGACCAGTGAATACCTGACAAGATGTAATCCCTTTTCTTGTACCAGCCATCTTAAAATCCATGCATCCAAGAGCATCCTCTATTCCCTACAGAAGCAACCAAGAGTGTGCATGTGTATGTTTTTGCAGATACAAGTGTGTGATTTACTGATAAGTCAGACAGAATCTGGTATCGCTGAATGTTTCCAGAATCAGGATTAGAATCCAGTATGAGTCCACAAGCTACTCCAGCTGCAGATTTAGTCATGGGAACACCTACAAAGATGCATTGTGATGTTTTGCTGAAAGAGAAGAAGCTCTTACCTGAATCAAACAATGCAAGACTGCTCCCGCAAACAGTAGCCATAGATGAAGACCCTGTGATAAAGAAGAAAATAACAATAACTCGGTATTTTCTGAAGGAAATATAACACTACATATAAAGAAACAGTAATTCTTGCCAAAACATATAGAACACAGTCATAGTGATACACAGGGGTCTGGAAACATTGACCGACTACTGGACATTTTTCACCTATTTTCACTCTTGTCTCTCTCCCATATACTTTGTATACAGTTTAATTTCAATTTACTAGACATTCACTAAATTTATTGGACAATGTCCTGCATGACTGGCTGTTTCCACACCACTGGTGATTCACATAAAATTACTGAACTCCATTGCAGGGTCAGAATATTAAAAGATACATAATGAATTTGTACATCCTGAAACAATCCAAACTTTTCTAAAGGTCATTCATGTTCACCATGACCTCAGTAAAATATTCATAACTTTAGTTTCGAATAACCAACTATCTGACCATATAATCATCCTTCCCATTCTTTTTTATGTATATCAAATCTCAATCTATTGCTTCATTATTGAGTTATAGTATAATCATGTATTAACCTTATGACATTAAACTATACACTATACTGCATATAAAGTCATCACAACCTAATATCAAGGTCATCGTGAATGTGAACAGACTATAGTTCCATTATGTTGTTCCTGAAATTAGTATACTAACCATTAGAATCTGTCACTTGTGAAGCAACTCTAATGGTGAATGGAAATTCCTGTGGTAATAAAGGCTTGAGGGCCTTCTCTGCTAACATTCCATGCCCTACTTCTCTTCTTCCTGCCATCATGAATTGTCCAGTCACATTAGTAGCAAATGGAGGAAACTAAATGAAAATGAAATAAAACTGTTCTTGTTTCTCCAATCTCTTATCAATATCCTCCCATCTTTTTCCTACTCAGTATTTTGGTAACTCATAACTCACACAAACGACTCCTTATTTGGCACTGCACAATTTGCATTTAGTTAGGTTTCATACAGGATTTTTGTCAGGGGGGTAAAGAATCAATTATGCGAAGCCCTCTACTCCTGCTATGCTCCCCAAGGAATTCTTTTAATTTATGCTCTCTGAGGTTGTTTCTGGTGGCTTCTCGGGCCCCAGAAGGCTTGTAGCTGAGATATTGTTAACTTAAACCTTAACAAAATCTGTGTTACTATTCTCTTTTCTATCCATCTCTTATTCTTCTCTTCCTCCCTTAACCCCTATCTCATTTCTTTCAATCTTTAATTTCTTATCATCATTTCTTCTCATTCCATTTCCCCTCTTGGTTTATCTTATCTCTACTATCTATCAACTTACCTCATAGTGAACCATAAAACTTCGAGATTTCTCAGCACTATAAGAAAATTAAAATGTAATAACACATTCACTCACAGACTTACAGACAGACAGATGGACACCCTAATGACATGCACATATACATGTACACACACACACACACACACACACACACACACACAAACCCAATTATAAGAGAAATGACATCAGCTTTTGCTGCACTTTCAGGAGAATCGAAGGTCACTGAACATACAATCTGGGTTTCTCCACGAGCAAACCGAGCTGAGCCGTGTAAAGGCTCAAACAAGTTGACCTCACATTCAATAGGTCTCAACTCATTCATTCCTCGGCCATCGCATCTATTAGACAAAAACAACACAATGTGAATAGGATGTAGTATATCAAGTTACAAATACAAATGTACTTGATAGAAGTTTCCCGCTATGTTATCAGTATCTGAATTTTATAATAACACAATAAGATAATGTCAATAGAACACAAGGTATAGGGTGCAAAGGTCTTTATTCAGCAAGAATTATATTTAAAAAGAAACCATTGAAGCTTTTGATCAACACACAGTACTGAAATAGAATCATGAGTTGAAACTATGCTCATTATAAATTCATAGTTTCAGTGTGAACTACTATGGGTTCAATCACTATGGTGTTATTATATGAACTGAATCTACGATAATCAGTTTGACACGGCACTAATTGCACTATGCACAAGAAACTTCATCTGCTCGTTTCATGATGAATTTCTAGTTTCAATATTAATAGTGATTTTTTGTGGCCTGTAGGGCATCCCTATAATTGCTCTCCTACAGGTTTGGACTAAAGGTCGTTCATGTTCATCTTGTTCACAGAAAAATGTTCACAACTTTAGTTTAGAATGACCAACAATCTTTTTATCTGTACCATTTTCATATAATTATCCTTCCCGTTCTTTTTTGTGTATGTTAAATTTCAATCCATTGCTTTATTACTGAGTTACAGTATAATCATGTATTAACCTTATGACATTAAACTATACACTATAGTTATCACATCCTAATTTTGAGGACATCGTGAATGTGAACAGACTTTATAAAGTATACACAAAACATACGTGACAGTAGTGAACAGTACATGGATCTATTACAGTAGTGAATAGTACATGGATCTATTACAATAGTGAACAGTACATGAATCTATTACAGTAGTGAATAGTAAATTAGTAATACATGGATCCATTACAGTAGTGAACAGTACATGGATCCATTGCAGTAGTGAACAGTAAATGAGTCTATTACAATAGTGAACAGTACATGGATCCATTACAGTAGTGAACATTACATGGATCTATTACAATAGTGAACATTACATGGATCTATTACAGTAGCGAACAGTACATGGATCTATTACAATAGTGAACAGTACATGGATCTATTACAGTAGTGAACAGTACATGGATCCATTACAGTAGTGAACATTACATGGATCTATTACAGTAGTGAATAGTACATGGATCTATTTCATTGTAGATGAAGTTTTGCTTACCTAATTTTGTGATCTAAAATTAAAGACTTCATGCAATCTTTTGCAGTAATCCAAAATGCTTGTTCCACCATAAATGCAGTTGCTGTTGTGTCATCATTTAGCTCTAGGTGAAAAACATGCACTCACACAAATGTGTATAATATATAACTGATTATAAAATGGTGATATGTATAAATATGTACCTACACCACTATACAGCTAAAGACAAAGAGCTGTACTTATGTAGAGTTAGATGGAAGTGGTTTGTTAATTTCGGGTTCTAATGGAAGTTGAAAAAATCATCCAAATTTGGATGATTCTTTCAACTAACGTACATGTGTAATATCTCAATAGAGGTATAGGTACATACCTGATTCTTTTACATGAATTTTTGCCTCATCTCTTAGCGAAAAAAGTGCTTCATCTCGACTCATCTAATAACACAAATATTCATTATTAATTGCGTGTGTGTGTATGTGTGCATGCATGTGTGTGTGTGTGTGTGTGTGCTTATGTTTATTGATAGATGAGTACATACCTTTTTGTGAGTAGACATTTTTAGTACATCCATGATCTTCTCATGGCAAAAACTATGTATTATCAACATGTGTAATATGATTAATACACCATGTATACATACATATCATGTTCATCATGACCTCAGAAAAATGTTTTGTAATTTTAGTTTGGAATAACCAACAATCTTTTTACCTGCGCCATTTTTTTTTGTAGATGTCAAATTTCAATCCATTGCTTTATTATTGTGTTACAGTATAATCATGTATTAACCTTATGACATTAAACTATACACTATATTACACATAAAGTCATCATATCATGATTTTTTGAGGTCATCGTGCTGAATTTAATACATTATACATTCTTAAAGCAGTACTGTGCAAAACTCAAGTCATTACTTCATTCTTTTTATACTAACTAAACAAACTATATTATACTCACTTAGATACTGTTTCTAATAACTGTTGTGAAGGTAGAATAAGGGATGTTTCTCTTTGAGGTTTCTTCTTATGCTTTTGCAATTCTAAAAGAGCTTTGATTAACGGTTGAGCCTGAGTATAATATATCAATATAAGATCAAGACAATGCAGACTACAAAATAAGTCAGCCATGCATTGGTCACTTTCCAGACAAACTTAGTTTGGCCAGTCAAATGGTTGTACAAAGAATCCACTCAAAATTTCGTACTACAAGTGCCTGTTAGAATTGTAGAGTTGGTGGAGAAGTGACCTCTTTTCTTCTTGTAATAATCATACTACTGTATATTAAGGTAGCTCTATTGACCAGTAAAATTTTGAGACAACTTGCATACCATTCAATATTCAATTATTATTTTGTACTGTGTGATGAACACACACTCACTTCACACATGATCACTTTTGATCAAACTTAATCACACATGATCACACACTCACTTCACTCATTCCAAATTTAACAGCTTCACAGAATATTTCTTCTTCAATCTCGTGACCATATCCTTCCACCATCACTGGAAAAAAAATGTTTAGCATTTTTCGTCTTATGTAAATTCATTACCTATTTTGTCATGTGTACAGGTAACTATTACATTAAGATTAGTTGTTTGTTCCTGAAACAAAATAAGGGATAAATAACAACAGTTAGAAAAAAGAAAAGGGAGTTATAACACAGTGTACCCCCAGATGGTGGTACTCCCCATCATTTAGTCATGCTCCACCACCCTTTAGTTTATGCTGAAGTACACTGTTTTATAACACTGATGGTGGTATCATGGTGCACTCCCCCACCCTTTAGTTTATGCTGAAGTACACTGTTTTATAACACTGATGGTGGTACCATGGTGCACTCCCCCACCCTTTAGTTTATGCTGAAGTACACTGTTTTATAACACTGATGGTGGTACCATGGTGCACTCCCCCACCCTTTAGTTTATGCTGATGTTTTATAACACTGATGGTAGTATCATGGTGCACTCCCCCACCCTTTAGTTTATGCTGAAGTACACTGTTTTATAACACTGATGGTGGTACCATGGTGCACTCCCCCACCCTTTAGTTTATGCTGATGTTTTATAACACTGATGGTAGTATCATGGTGCACTCCCCCACCCTTTAGTTTATGCTGAAGTACACTGTTTTATAACACTGATGGTGGTACCATGGTGCACTCCCCCACCCTTTAGTTTATGCTGAAGTACACTGTTTTATAACACTGATGGTGGTACCATGGTGCACTCCCCCACCCTTTAGTTTATGCTGAAGTACACTGTTTTATAACACTGATGGTGGTACCATGGTGCAACCCTTTAGTTTATGCTGAAGTACACTGTTTTATAACACTGATGGTGGTACATGTACCATGGTGCACTCTCACACCTTTTAGTTTATGCTGAAGTACACTGTTTTATAACACTGATGGTGGTACCATGGCGCTCCCCCACCCTTTAATTTTAAAGTTTATGACTATTTACAACACTGATTGAACAGTATTGACCAAACGTCATGTACCACTGATGCACTCCTTCATCCTTAATATTTATCCTAGCTGTCTAATACCATGATAAGATATCGATTATAGTTTAGTATAATCTTAAGATTGATCTTTAAATAATTATATATAATCCAATGTTGATGTAGAAATGTAAAACTCAGATCATGTGACAGACATGTGATTACCTGTTTTTTGGTAGGATTTACAATAAATTTTCCATTTTGACAGATAACTCGTACAGCAGCTAAATTGAAAGAAAGGACTCATACTTTATAGTGATCATGTCTACTATATTTCATACTTACCTATAGGCCCATTCCAAGGTATATCGGACAACATTAGAGCAGCAGATGCCCCATTTATACTTAGTACCTCCTGATCATGTATTCCATCCAATGCTAAGAGATTACATATTACCTAATGTGAAGATTATCAGTAGCCCACAAAACTATGTAGGATTGTGTGTATATATATATATATACATATATGTATATAATAATACATAATATATATATATATATATATATATATATATATATAATAATAATTGTAATAGAGTACAGCCAACTGTACTCAACAAATTTGTTACTCTTTCAGCCTTATTCATAGAATTTAGCATTTATTTTCAATGTGAGGCGAGATCAGCAAAGTATACATTACTCTTTCCTCTAATGATAATAGCCCTTGAAATTTGTCTAGTTTAAAGTAAGAAACCTTTCTTTTGATTCACAAGTATTCTAGAATTGTAATGGAGTAGAGCTAACTGTAGTCAACAAAAATGTTACTCTTTTCTTTGATGATGATAGCCCAATTAATAATTTGAATGGTTTAATTATTTAAGTAATTAACTGTTAAAAGTGAGAAACTTTTCTTGTGATTCACTGGTATTTTATCTGTACACAGCTGGTAACCATAGTAACATACTATAATAATTATATGCTACAGTACAGCCAATTAACTGTTACTCTAACTATGTTACACTTTCTTTTGATGATATTGGAATTCAAATGTGTGCATATATAATTAGCAAATACTGAATTTGTCTGGCTTAAAGTAACTTAATTTTAAAAGTATGAAAATTTTCTTGTGATTGACCAGTATTCAATAGAGCACAGGAGCTAGTGATCATGATAACATACTAGAATGATAATAATCTAATAATAATAATATTATCTATATATAATTATGTTAAAGTACACCCAATTCACTATTACTCTAACAATATATTATGCTATGTTACTCTTTTCTTTGATGATAATTATATATAATTTTATATATAATATACATACTATATATACTATCAGGGTTTCATACAGCCGAGGGGTGGGGATACCCCTCCTAATTGAGCCCCCCCCCCCCCCCCCCCTAGATTTAAGACCAAATGTATTTCAACATCATCTTAGCTACAAACCGTCCAGGGCCTCAGAAGCAACCTTAGACATTTCCTGCATATTTCAGATCCCCCACAAGCAATAATCGATTCTTTCCCCTTCCAAACACAAAATCCTGTATGAAACCCTGAGCCTTAGTCTGTCACATGTAGATTTCATTATTATACCATATAGTAATACCTATTGGTACAATGCAACAGGCTGCTATCCACTATTTTGAAGGTCATTAGTGTATTATCTACTATGTAAATTATTGTTCAGTGGGAGATGCAAGTAAGCAATTTCTAAAATAATTATGGCCTTTTTCTCAATATATCTTGTTTTATATACATGTTTATAAGCTGTATGTATATACATATGTACATATTACTAACATACATACATACATACATTTCCCAGAAATTCTACACATAGTGACATCACACTCACACATACACTATCAGCAACCTAATTAACACACATGCATTCACAAGAAATGCACACATCAAGTGACATACTACTATAAAAACATACATTCTAGGAAATGAAGCAACACAAGTGACATCATAGACATCACACTTCATATGTACATACATACTTCATAGCACATACTATATAGTACATACTGTACATACATGTACACACACATTTATGTATGTAAGTGCGTACATACATACACTCCTTCAAGAAATTTTAAATTTATGTATGTATGTATGTATCTTGTATATAATGTAATGCTATTGTAATCATTTCTTCCATCACATTGGTAGGTATGTGAAGATTGATTATTGCACAATGGTGATATGAGATGTACGGATCTTGTGCACATGCTCAGTTCAGAAAGTAAAATGACGACTGGATCAGCAACAGGTGGCAGCGATCCAGTGCCAAAGAAATTCAAAAAGCAAGGTTTGTGTTTTACATATAGAATGAAACTGCTGATGTAACTATAACTATAACTAACTGACATGAAAATTGGTGCATTTTTAGTTAGTCCTAGTTAACTAAACCCTAGTTAACTAAACCCTTTTATTAGTTAATTAAGCTGTTAATTAATTAACTAAACGAAATGTTTGATAAACTATGAAATTATATTATAACTAAAAGTAGTCACTATTGTCAAACTATTTTTGATGCTTTGCAATTTACAGATTCATTTGACACTGACCGGATGCAGGAAGAGCTACCTTACAAACAGTACATGTTAGATCAAAACTCATCTTCTCTATAACATTAATTGATGTGTTTACACCTTCCAATTATTGTGACAAGAATTGTGCATCAAGCAACCAGATACCCTTTTACTCATTCAAGAGTGTGGGCAGCTAGGAACGAGATGTAGGTCTAATGCTATTTCAATTATCATGCATTTTTCACACCAATAATCTCATTATGCATAGTAACTCATTGCCCTAACAACACTATCAAATATCAAAATATGGAATCAGATATAAGGTAATGTGTTATTGCATGCAGAGAAGTGGTATATTCAATAATTACACATCACACCACTTCCATCACACCACTTAGTGGTGTCCACTATAGAATCTATCTTCAATGAATCATAATTATATAGAATACTAAACAAATGCTTAACATTTCAGAATATGTAGGGATGTCAAAATCCAAAAAGTATGTGAACAAGGTTGGGATGAGAAACAGGAACAAAATTCCATATAACCGTACGTACATGTAAGTATATGTCACTATACACTATATATGCAAAGACATGTCAAATGCTCATAGCCACTTGGCTATGTAACCATGGTAACACAAAGGTATGCAATTAAATCACATTTGACATCATAAAAGCTGTAAAGACAATTACATTGTTTAGTAGCTCGAATGCCTGTCTACAGGTATGTATATCACCCTCACACACTGCAGTATAATAATAAACATGTAGTTAATTAAACAAGATGTGATGTCTGATAATCAACAGAAAAGTTTATCATAATAAGGAAGTACTACAAGAATTATAACAATGCAGATTTAATTAACAAATTTGAGGTGCAAAATAATCATACCATAATAGTTACTATGGTTACCTAGGCAAGTACTTAAACACCTGCAGATTTTTGACTGCAGTGGCAGTGCAACTAACAACACAAAATATTTTTATTGTTAATTTGATTCTATCAACTTTTCATATATTTAGCAAACACGATGGTAGCTCTTCAACAAGTTGCAGTGATTGCTACTGTTCTGATGGTCTTTGTACCTCTTCAAGTCTGTGGTCAGGTTATCTATAAGGTACCTTGTGATCACACCACACCTTCCTGCGAATGTCCTCTCCAGTTTGAGAATGGAACAGGTATAGAGGTGTGTGAATTTGAGCTGGAACTCAGTCTCCGACATACCTTTACACGCTATACTGTCAACACAACAACTAACACAATAGCTGAGGGAGGGCAGTTATGGATTATTGACCCCGACACAGGAGAGTTCGTACCACATGCTGATGGGAATACTTGTGAAAATTGTACAGAACCTTTTGCAGTTGATGGATATACCTACAAGACCTTCATAGCCACCAATGGACGTATACCATCTCCTACACTTATTGTTAATTATGACCAAATCGTTAGTGTAAACGTTTATAATGACCTGCATGATGATGTTGTGTCAATTCATTGGCATGGACTGGACCAGAGGAAAACAAACTTCATGGATGGAGTGGAACATATTACACAGTGTGGTGCTACTCCACAAACTAGTTTCAGGTACATATTCGAAGCTAAAAACACTGGTACTTTCTGGTACCATTCACACACTGGAGCTCAGAGAACTGATGGATTGTTTGGGTCTCTCATTATTAAAGAGAGTCCAGCTCTCATTGCAAGAGCTAAAAATCAAACTGGTGTGGGAGATTTTGAAGATCAACCTGAAAGCCATACACTATCACTTATGGACTGGCAGTTGAAACCTTCAATCGAGTTATTTAGTGAACTTGTGTCGGGAATAAGATTCTATGATACCAATCAAGTACCAACTCGTTCAGATATACGATATGTTAGTACAACATCGCAAGATGGTGGAAGTGTTGGTCCAGTATCCTTTTGGTCAGGAATAATCAATGGCAATGGAAGACATGAAAGTGTTAATTACACTCAATCTCGTCTTAGTATCTTCACAGTGTTACCTGATAAACAATATCGATTTCGTTTAGTAGGAGCTCAGGGTCTGTTTGCTTATCGTGTATCAATTGCTGGACACAAGCTAAAAGTGTTTGCAATGGATGGTACCTTAGTCAAACCAAGGGAAGTAGACTTTATTATAATCCATTCTGGAGAGCGATATGACTTCCTACTGGAGACAAAAACAGAAGATGAAATATCTTATGGAAATAATTCATTCCCGATATGGGGTAGGACTTTAGAAACATCTATACCGGAAGCTCATTATGCTGAGGCCATACTTTACTATGAAACATCAGTAGAAGATTCAGAACCAGATTCCACAGAATATGAGGAAATCTTTAACAGTTATACATCAGATGATGAAAGATGCACATCTGACTATAATTGTTCAGCTCTCAACTGTCCATTCAAAAATTATCCTTCCTCCTTCTATATAAACTGTATACATGTCCATCAACTAGAATTGCTGTTTCCTTTAGAAGAAAGTGAGTTACCTGATGTTGAGGTAGATGATCCTGTTATTCTGAATTTTGCATTCGGTGGAAGTGGTGCCGCTGCTTCAATCAATGCTCGTACATTTGTCTCTCCATCATCACCTCTGGCTGTACTCAACAATTCAGGTTTGGCTGATATAGAGGGAAAAGAATTTTGCGCAAACTTGAATGTCTCCAGTGAGTGTGACAACACAAACCCAGTAAGACCAGGTTGCATGTGTACACACGTTCAGAATATACCATATAATCGCTCAATTCAAATGGTGTTCTCAGCTATTGGACCAGATTTAGATCCAGGAGAAGCTGCCAACTTTTTTAGGGCTTCTCATCCAATTCATCTTCATGGTCATCAGTTCCATGTTGTAGATATACAATTCGGAGAATATGATGACAATGGATTGTTGATAAAAGGTAATGATGCTTTTGATTGTGGAGGTACTACAGTTTGTACCAACCCATCCTGGGCCGAGGGAAGAGATTATTCTATCGGAAAGAGTGGAAAAATTTCTGCAACAGCTCCCCGCAAAGACACAGTATTCCTTTCAGGCGGAGGTTATGTGGTGGTTTATTTCAAGTCCGATAACCCAGGTTTCTGGTTTTTACATTGCCATATTGAGGTACATCAACTCGAAGGTATGGCTATTATTATAAATGAGGCAGAAGACCAACAATTTGCAGCACCAAGTGGGATGGATGTTTGCGGAAACTTCTCATGGTCTTTAGAGGAGTTTTATGAAGCTCTTGATGCCACTCCTGGTAGTAGACTGACAGAAGAAGAAGAAGAAGAAGATGATGATGATGATGATGATGATGACGATGATATTGATAGGCTTGCACTAGGATTAGGTGTAGGACTGGGAAGTGGTTTGTTGGTGTCATTGATTGCAAATGTCATCCTTTTCATACTCTTCTTGTGTTGCTGTTGTATCAAATATGATCCAAATAAGTCATCTGGTGCATGAGCGTAAACACAAAAACCTTAAAACCCTTTCAACCACGCTTTTGAACTCTTTTAACTGTAGTGGGTATTTGTCCCTTTAGGATTAAAACTTTAGAGTGATTAAGTACTATATTTTGGTTTTTATCTCTGTGGTTATTTTAATCCTTATCATTTTAATACAAAGTTTATTACGTTTTTTGCAAAAGATTTTTTTTTATTAAAAACATTTGATATCTTGTAATACAATTTTTTTTACTGCACTCTTAAAGTAGTACAGCTGGTCCTGGTCAATTTAGTTTAAAATTTAGCCTTCATTCTGGGAGGTAGACTGACATCATTATCACAACTGTAACACAGTTTACACTACTAGCTGTACACTCACTACTAGAGGCTTTACTAGATGCTGAGTTACTACCAAGACACTTCCATGTTTTGTCAGAGCACATACACTTTCCGTACTTTTAGTGTAATTTTCCGTTTTTCTGGATTATTATCAGTATAATTTCGTATAAATACGGAAAAATCCATGTAGTTGGAGGCACTGTAGTACTTCACATCTGTCATATTCTGTACTATAAAACTAATAAGAACACCATTTTTTTGTCCATTCATCATTACTTTCAAGTAGCGATAAGACAAAACTGAAGTGCCTAGTAGTCACAAATCTTTTAAACACACAATAGGCTTAGGTAAATATTTAGTTGTAATTCACTATGTCATATTGATCTCAATGCAATTGGTTCAGCAATACTACACCTGTACCGACCCTATCTGGCCGTGGATGCGAAAATCAGTCATTTGTTAAATAAGAATTTCCTCAAACGCTTATATTCAAATGCTCATTACTCATCAATTTTGCACAGGAAACTAACTAAATTTGGAATTTAGGTAGAGCTATATCTAGTTGCTCTTCCTGGATACCATATTTCACTGGCTACCTGTACAAAATTGATGAATAATAAGCATTTAAATGAAGTGTTTGACAAAATTCTTATTTGACAAATGACTGATTTTCACATCCTCTGTCACATATTGTGATGAATCGAAACTTGTGACATGTTGAAATTTGAAAAATAATAGGAATTCCAATTCGTACAAAACTCACATTGCCATGTAGTAGAGTAGTTTCTTTGAGCCTTAATAACAAGGTAGAGTTTTTTAATTATCAATAATAATAAAATTATTATTAATAAAAAACAGCTTATAAAATTAGAATTATGTAATGATTGACATCATCTTATCATCTAGGTCATATGGTGATATCATTCTCTATACATTGTTCATGTCAGTGTATATGTAAACTGTAGAAAATGGATTATTAACTCCATAATCAAGTCATATTGTGAGTTCTCAATAAGAAGTCATTTCCACTTATTAATTATTGTTTATGTCAGTGTATATGTAATCTCTAAATACTCATGAGAATCAAAAATATTTATAAACTCTTTAAAATAAGAAAAAGACACTAGTGGATGTGATGACTTAGTAAATGGAGGAAATGATCACAGTAGATTATATACATATGTTATGTTACATTATGTACGTACATAAGTATGTATGTACGTACATACATACATACATACATACACATACAAATACATACATACATACATACATACATACATACATACATACATACATACATACATACATACAATACTAATATACATACATACTTACATACACTCATATATACATACACTGTTAAAACAGTATCATACATAATTATATGTTTCCCTTCTGTATTCTACCTGTTAGTGAATGTGACAACATATTGTCAATATTTCTTTATAGCACTCCATTTACTAAGTCATCACATCCAGAATTAGCCTTTGTTATTTTAAAGAGTTTAAAATATATTTTTTTATTATTCACTATAAATTCTCATAGCATTTAGTATGTGATTTAGATCCAACAAGGGATTAAAGGGATTAAAGGCAATTTAGACTAGGTTTTATTTTTATTGAATTTCTAAGGATTACTACTGGGACTTTACCAATTAATTTCTCTATCATGTATGTATGTATGTATGTATGTATGTATGTATGTATGTATGTATGTATGTATGTATGTACGTATGTATGTATGTATGTATGTATGTATGTACATATGTATGTATGTATGTATGTATGTATGTATGTATGTATGTATGTATATACGTATGTACGTACGTACGTATGTATGTATGTATGTATGTATGTATGTATGTATGTACGTATGTATGTACATGTATGTATATATGTATGTATGTATATACGTATGTACGTATGTATGTATGTACGTATGTATGTATGTATGTATGTATGTATGTATGTATGTATGTATGTATGTATGTATGTATGTATGTATGTACGTACGTATGTATGTATGTATGTATGTATGTATGTATGTACGTATGTATGTATGTATGTATGTATGTATGTACGTATGTATGTATGTACATGTATGTATGTATGTATATACGTATGTACGTACGTACGTATGTATGTATGTATGTATGTATGTATGTATGTATGTACGTATGTATGTATGTATATATGTATGTATGTATATACGTATGTATGTATGTATGTATGTATGTATGTATGTATGTATGTATGTATGTATGTATGTATGTATGTATGTATGTATGTATGTATGTATGTAAGTATGTATGTATATACGTATGTACGTACGTATGTATGTATGTATGTATGTATGTATGTATGTATGTATGTATGTATGTAAGTATGTATGTAGATATGTATGTATGTATGTATGTATATGTGTATGTAACTATGTACGTATGTAGATACGTATGTATGTATGTTTTTGTTACATGTATAGAAGAATCAAGAATAGGTCTATGATACCTTTTACTCATACACATGTATATAGACATCATCATGCAATATCGTGTTTACAAGTTTACATAATCATAGGAATTTGATATGTAGGTGTATTCGTAAATACACAGACAGAAGAATGAAGAATACAAATATAATACCATTTCCTCATAAGCATTATCGTATCATATGATGTTTATAATACCATTTCCTCATAAGCATTATCGTATCATAATTTATGATGTTTATAATCCCATTTCCTCTTAAGATTACTTATATAATTAAAATAGGAATTTGATATGTGAGTGTATTCATAGACACACAGTGAGAACAACCATGAATAGGACTATGAAATAAACTATGTATAATTGTGGTGAGCTTGAGTGAACCCCACACTAGGGAGTTGGTTAATGGCTCTATATGCATGTATAGATGTGTCATATGTAACATCACATAGTCATAAAAAGCATACATGCAGTGGTCACAGGCTCGCCCCATATAGTAACAGCATTCTCATAAATAAACAGAAATTTGATATGTGTGTGCATTCACAAAATGATCCCACCGCATAACATTAGTATGTACGTTACTATGGTTACCTAAGTTAGTACTTAAACACCTTCTTATTTTTGACTGCCTACAATTTTAGCCAACAGTGAATAGTTTTGATTCCATCAACTTTTCGTGTACTCAGCAAAGATGGTAGCTCTTCAACAAGTTGCAGTTATTTCTACTGTTCTGATGGTCTTTGTACCTCTTCAAGTCTTTGGTCAGGTTATCTATAAGGTACCATGTGATTATTCCACACCTTCCTGTGAATGTCCTCTCCAGTTAGAGAATGGAACAGGTATAGAGGTGTGTGAGTTTGATTTTGAAGTCAGTCTCAGGCATACCTTTACACGCTATCTACTTAACACAACAATTAAAACTGTAGCCACTGGAGGTCAGTTGTGGATCATTAATGATGTTACTGGAGAGTTTGAACCACAGGGATCATCAGCTACTCCCTGTACAGAATGTACCGAACCTTTCGCAGTTGATGGATACACGTTCAGGACCTTCATAGCTATTAATGGACGTATACCAGGACCTACACTTATAGTTAACTACAACCAAACTGTTAGTGTGAACGTATTTAATAATCTCTTTGAAGATGCCGTGTCAATCCATTGGCATGGACTGGACCAGAGGAAAACAAACTTCATGGATGGAGTGGAACATGTTACACAGTGTGGTGCTCCTGCACGGTCTAGTTTCAGGTACATCTTTCAGGCTCTAAACACTGGTACTTATTGGTACCATTCACACACTGGAGCTCAGAGAACTGATGGACTCTTTGGGTCTCTTGTTATTAAGGAGACTCCAGATCTTATCGCAAAAGCTGAAAATCAAACTGATGTAGGAGACTTTAATGATCAACCTGATAAGTATACATTATCATTTCTTGACTGGCAGGTAAAAAGTTCGGATGACGTATTTACTGAACTTGAATCAGGAGTAAGATTCTACGATTCTTTTCAAGTACCAAATAGTGATGCTATACGATATGCTAGTACAACTTCACAAGATGGTGCAGATGTAGGTCCAGTGTCTTACTGGTCAGGATTAATTAATGGTAAAGGTAGACATGAAAGTGTTAATTACACTCAATCTCGTCTTAGTATCTTCACGGTGTCACCTGGTAAACAATATCGATTTCGTTTAGTAGGAGCTCAGGGTCTGTTTGCTTACCGTGTGGCATTTGCTGGACACAAGCTAAAAGTGTTTGCAATGGATGGTACCTTAGTCAAACCAAGGGAAGTGGACTTTATTATAATCCATTCTGGAGAGCGCTATGACTTCCTTCTGGAGACAAAAACAGCAGACGAAATATCTGATGGCTCATTCCCCATATGGGGTAGGACTTTAGAAACAGATGTTCATATTGTTGAGGCCATACTTCATTATGACACTACACCAGAACCAGATTCCACAGAATATGAGGATATCTTTAACATGTACTCAATTGGTAGTGAAAGCTGCACAATTGATAATAGTTGTGAAACTGATTATGTAGCCACAACATGCACACCTGACTATACTTGTTCAGCTCTCAACTGTCCTTTTAAAAATTATCCTTCTACTTTCAATATAGACTGTATACATGTCAATCAACTAGAATTACTTTTTCCTTTAGAAGAAAGTGAGTTACCTGATGTTCAAGTAGGTGAAGAAGAAACAGTTATTCTGAATTTTGCTTTTGGTGGAAGTGGTGCTAGCGCTTCGATCAATGCTCGCACTCATGTCCTTCCATCATCACCTCTGGCCGGACTTGACAGTTCACTTTTGGCTGCTATTGAAGAGAGAGAATTCTGTAAAGATTTAGATGTCAACAGTCAGTGTGATGACAATCCGAATTTAGTTGTAAATCCAGGTTGTGTGTGTACACATGTTCAGAAAATTCCATATAATCGCTCCATTCAAATGGTGTTCTCAGCTATTGGACCAGATTTAGATCCAACAACTGCGCAAAACTTTTTTGCTGCTTCTCATCCAATTCATCTTCATGGTCATCAGTTTCATGTTGTAGATATACAATTTGGAGAATATAATGAGGATGGAGTGTTGACGAGTGGTAACGATTCTATAGCATGTGGAGGTACTAATGTTTGTACCAATCCATCCTGGGCTGAGGGAAAAGGTTATTCTATTGGTAGGAGTGGTAAAATCTCTTCAACAGCTCCTCGCAAAGACACAATATTCATTCCAGCTGGTGGTTATGTGGTGGTTTATATCAAGTCTGATAATCCAGGGTACTGGTATTTACATTGTCACATTGAGGTACACCAGCTTCAAGGTATGGCTATCATTATAAATGAAGCAGAAGATGAACAATTTCCAGTACCTAGTGGAACAGACATTTGTGGGAACTTCACATGGTCTTTAGATGAGTTTTACGAAGCCTTGGCTGCCACTCCCGGTAGTAGACAAACAGTAGATGATGATGATGATGATGATATTGATGCACTTACACTAGGATTAGGTGTGGGACTGGGAAGTGGTTTGTTGCTGTCATTGATTGCAAATGTCGTCCTTTTCATACTCTTCCTTTGTTGCTGTTGTTTAGGATATAAACAAAACAAGACATCTGGTGCATAAGTATATAAACAAAGGAACCCTTTTAACCGCACTTTTGAACTCTTTTAACTATAGTGGATATTAGTATTCTTATAGGATTCCACAACTTTAGAGTGTGGTTAAGTACATATATAATACTCTACTAGGATTATATTTTCTCTGTAGGTACCATTTAGTAATACCTTTTTTTGTAAACTTTAGTATAAATTTTTTTAAATAAAAAAAATTTGATATATTGTAATACAATTTTTTGCTACACTTTTTGCCCTGGCAAGAATATTAGGATTATGTTCTGTAAAGTGTTGGAATAAAATAGGATAGAAACAACATCTAGTAAGATCTAATTAAAGTTCTTCAGTCGTGCAAATCTGTATATTATATCAAAACCAAAAAAGTATTCAAACAAGGTGAGGACAGTACCTGAACAACAAAATTAAATTAACAAACTTCCACCACATAGCAATCCTACATAAGCATAACTAGAGTAGAAATTATTCTTGCTATGTGGAACTTATTAATTTAATTTTTGCTCAGGTATCCATTCTGACCTTGTTTGCATACTTTTTTGGTTTTGATGTATCATACATCCTTACATGCTCTTTCACTTTTGTTTTATTATACTTTATAAACTTATACATACATACATACATTTATATACCTGAGTATCATAAGCATAGCCTTCTAAAAATAGAGGTCTTATTGATCTATCTAAAAGAGAAAATTTCATAAAGGTATGCAATTATGATTGATTTGATTTACCGATGCATCTACTAATTAGAACTTCCCTGTCTGTTGATCTAAGCTCTCTTCTGAAAAAGTTGTGAGGTATCCTACCAGCAGCTGAAGCCCTTTCTCTATAATCCACCTGTAGAAATGGAAAACTGAATTCATTATAGATATGTCAATAAAACGTCACCATACAGTAACAGAAACAGTAATTAACCTTATCACTACTATCAGTACAGTCAGTAACTACTGTCTCACTATTGTGGTACAAGTACACCAATTACTGTCAAAACTACTACTAAGTGTGGAAATGAACTACTACTGTGTACTGTACGGTGACTTTTTATTAACATATATCATATTATATATCCTACCATTAGAAGTACTATATCCAAAATACACACTAAATGATTAATATGTTATGTATTGGAGTGTGGTATCACACTTTTTAT
The DNA here is from genome assembly GCA_947044365.1 of Petrosia ficiformis. Lineage (NCBI taxonomy): Eukaryota > Metazoa > Porifera > Demospongiae > Haplosclerida > Petrosiidae > Petrosia > Petrosia ficiformis. The sequence goes on from OX345639.1 coordinate 5,586,051, forward strand.
GTTTTATATTTAATGAACTTCCAATTCACTTGTAATTCTGGTACAAATCAGTTGTGTTTCCATGTATTCTTTTGGCACCAGAAGTCTTGCGAAATGGTAATCTCGAGTTATAAAAATTCTCATAATGCTATAACCGAAATTATTTCAGAAAAGCCTGTATTTTCTTTTGATCCTTGCATTGAAGTCTGTTGGTGTCTTATGAAAGTTCCAGAAATTTTGGGACTACAGAGACACACAAAACAATTACAGTAACCCTCCGCTCTGCCTACAAAGGTAAGGGTTAGTTAGTGATGTACGTGACAGTCAGATTATCAGTATCGGTAAATATCAGAAATTACTATTGGATGCTGATTATCAGTAAAAATTTGTCCTCATACTGACTGACAAAAAAATTATATATTCTGCTCACTATATGTCATAATTATGACGACATATTCTACAATATTAATTAAATATTGGTTAGGTCATAAATTACAACACTTACTATCAATGGTGTCCATGATGTATTTTCACGAGGAGACTTCTTGCTAACAGCAGTCACCATTACAGTTGTATTACCAGACTAATGAAGGAAAAATAGTGGATAATTATTCATTTTGGGCCCATATAGGTCATGTAGAAAGAACAGCATTTTGAGTGGGTGTGTCCTCAATCCTGGGTATAGGGTATCGGTTAAAGAAAGAGTAGGGTTTTAATCCATGTCATTTACCACACCTACTCAAGGTGCCATTCTTCATTCTTGATCGAGGCCTAAGGATTCTTCCACTCCTAACTACATAATTAAAGTCAATGCTTATAATTACATGCTTACGATCGGTTTGTCTGCCTATACGAGTCTATTTGACAAATGATCACAAATCTGCAATTCATTAATCAATCAGTAATCAACTTACTTGTACAACAGCTGCTCCATCAGCTAGTTTGGCATATTTTCCAGAATAAAATGTGTTTTGTCTACAAACAATTAAGATAGTAAATAAATCAAAAACGCTATAATCAGCCTCACTTTCCCCCTATAGTAGCTCTTACGGAGGACATATTATCTCCATAGCCTCTTCTTGCCTGCACAGTAGCCCAACATTGCCTAAAAAGTAATAACGAACGTTTGATAGTGAGTAAACTCATTGCCTTGTGTACAACAACACGTGGGTACTGGAGTAAACCCGCCTCCTTCCAGGACTACGTACAGTCGATTGCAGTTGCGTTTGAACATTGCGGATTGCGTGCACGCAAACCGCAATGTTCAAACGCTTTACATTGTGTATGTTAAAACGCAATCCGCAATGTTCAAACGCAACTGCAATCGACTGTATGTCTATTGCGGATAGCAAATATAAGTGTCCTGATTATAGGGGTGTCCTTATTTCAGGGGTGAATTTACATTATAAAACACACAGTTTGGGACATTTGTAAGTCTCCTTAATACAGAGGTGTCCTCATTTCAGTATAGAGGGGTTTCACTGTAGTACTACGTAGATATAGTAGTCTCTGCATATAGGATAGGCCTAAGCCTAGGGTCCAATCCGGATACGGGTATAGGCGTAGCATAATTATTACTTAACACCACCTTCAGTGGATTAATCTAGGCATTGTATGTATGTATGTATGTATGTGTGTATGTATATACATAGGTATGTATGTATTTATGTTGTATGTATGTATGTACATGACAAAAGACCTATTAAATTAATGTATAAGATAATTAATAAGATTCCGGGTACTTTGTCTCGCACAATAACAAGATGTTGTTACAACTGATGATATCAGAGTCCAGCCCCGTTTCCAGTACTACTCCCTTGTCTCGCACAATAACAAGATGTTGTTACAACTGATGATATCAGAGTCCAGCCCCGTTTCCAGTACTACTCCCTTGTCTTGCACAATAACAAGATGTTGTTACAACTGATGATATCAGAGTCCGGCCCCGTTTCCAGTACTACTCCATAACAAGATGTAGTTACAACTGATGATATCAGAGTCCAGCCCTGTTTCCAGTACCATGCATATGCAAATCTACCTCACAAAGTCTTCATAATTTGTTAGTTCTATTATTAGTGTACCTAAATTTCGAAATAATATTATATTTTACTGAGCACACCTATCTACTATAGCTACGTATCCGCAATAATGTAAAGATAATTGGTATGCCTGAATGGTGGACACATGTATAATTATATATGTTCCAAATCTGTTTTATTGCTTTGTATTACAAAATACAATCTTTTTATTATTCAATGATGTTTTGAACTGTTCCCAAAATATACATGTGTTGTGTCTATACAAAACAAATCAAATAGCAATACATAATTATGGAGCAGGTCAAACTGGTAATTGCAATGCAACAGGTGAAATTGCTACTGGTGAATAGATAACGTTAGAAACACCCTTCATTCACTACTGTGTAACCACAGAGAAGGTAAATTAATGCTAATCAAATTATGTCAAGTACATGATTATACAGATGAATTCTCCGAATCATGTAATTCAGTAGTGTATATAGTTCTGAGAAGTCTATTCAAATTCACAATGATCTCACTATAATTCTGATGACTGTGTATAGTATGTATAATTAAAAACCAAAGAATAGCAAATTCTGGATTTATACCTATATAGATGCTAAAGTGACCAAGACTATAACCACACCTAAAATCTGTTTCTTCTTGACAATAGATAGACCATGCCATGTTTACAATTCCCAAAATCCCTTTTCCATATGAACACAACATGTTTCATAGACGTATGATAAATGAAATTTACGACATATCTACTTACGTACATCGTATCAGGATTGGCACCAATAAATTAATTATCATTACCGTTACTCCAAGCCATAATTAGCAACATATACCATTACTGCTACCAATCATAAATATTCATCATCATAATTCACTGAAATTAAATGCCCGTACAAATGATTACTAATGAATACAGCAAAATCATAATATGATCTGAATAGAAACCTTAAACTGAAGCAGCAGTGAAATTGCTAAATAATTGATTAAAGATTATATGGTTAGTGAGTTACTCAAGTAAAGATGTCAGCCTATAGTAAATTACTCCTCTTAAGAGTGTATACAATGAAGGTTAATTATGTATGAATTACTTGATCAAAATTAGTTCCATTGTTTTTAATGTATATATAATTACTCAATTCAATGTAGTGTCATTTCTCCAACCCTCCAACTGAGGTACATCTTTTATTGGGGGTGTTTCAATATTATGGTAGCTCTTCAACAAGTTGCAGTTATTGCTACTCTTCTGATGGTCTTTGTACCTCTTCAAATCTTTGGTCAGGTTTTGTATGCAGTACCTTGTGATTATACAACACCATCCTGTGAATGTCCTCTTCAGTTTGAGAATGGAACAGTTATAGATGTGTGCAAGTTTGAATTCATTATTACACTCCAGCATACCTTTACACGCTATGAAGTTAACACAACAATTAACACAGTAGCCACTGGAGGTCAGTTGTGGATCATTAATCCTGATACAGGAAAGTTTGAACCACATGACAATAATGATATCGGTACTTGCGAAAATTGTACAGAGCCTTTTGCAGTTGATGGATACACCTACAGAATTTTCATAGCTATCAATGGACATATACCATCTCCCACAATTATTGTTAATCATAACCAGATTGTAAGTGTGAATGTTTACAACACTCTACTTGATGATGTTGTGTCAATCCATTGGCATGGACTGGACCAGAGAGACACAAATTTCATGGATGGAGTGCAACATGTTACACAGTGCGGTGCTGCTCCACAATCTAGTTTCAGGTACATCTTTCAGGCTATAAACAATGGTACTTATTGGTACCATTCACACACTGGAGCTCAGAGAACTGATGGATTGTTTGGATCTCTCATTATTAAAGAGAGTCCAGCTCTCATTGCAAGAGCTAAAAATCAAACTGGTGTGGGAGATTTTGAAGATCAACCTGAAAGCCATACACTATCACTTATGGACTGGCAGTTGAAACCTTCAATCGAGTTATTTAGTGAACTTGTGTCAGGAATAAGATTCTATGATACCAATCAAGTACCAACTCGTTCAGATATACAATATGCTAGTACAACATCGCAAGATGGTGGAAGTGTTGGTCCAGTATCCTTTTGGTCAGGATTGATCAATGGTAAAGGAAGACATGAAAGTGTTTCTTACATTCAATCTCGTCTTAGTATCTTCACAGTGTCACCTGGTAAACAATATCGATTTCGTCTAGTAGGAGCTCAGTTTGTTTATGCTTATCATGTGTCGATTGCTGGACACAAGCTAAAAGTGTTTGCAATGGATGGTACTTTAGTAAAACCAAAAGAAGTAGACTTCATTATAATCCATGCTGGAGAGCGATATGACTTCCTCTTGGAGACAAAAACAGCAGACGAATTACTCGATGGCATGAATTCATTTCCGCATATGGGGTAGGACATTAGAAGCAGAGACTCCTCATTTTGTTGAAGCAATTCTCCATTATGACACAGAACCAGAACCAGATTCTACAGAATATGAGGAAATCTTTAACATGTATTCAATTACTGGTGGTGGAAGCTGCACAATTGATAATACTTGTGAAACTGACTATGTAACCACAACATGTACATCTGACAATACTTGTTTAGCTCTCAACTGTCCATTCAGAAATTATCCCTCCACCACCCACATAGACTGTATACGTGTCAATGAACTAGAATTACTTTTTCCTTTAGAAGAAAGTGAGTTACCTGATGTTCAAGTAGGTGAAGAAGAAAGTTATTCTAAATTTTGCATTTGGTGGAAGTGGTTCTAGTGCTTCAATCAATGCTCGTACTCATGTCCTTCCATCATCACCACTAACTATACTCAATAATTCAGGTTTGGCTGCTATAGAAGAGGCAGAATTCTGTAAAAACTTGAACGTCAGTAGTCAATGTGATGACAATCCGAATTTAGTTGTAAATCCAGGTTGTGTGTTCAGAAAATTCCATATAATCGCTCGATTCAAATGGTGTTCTCAGCTATTGGTCCAGATTTAGATCCAACAACTGCGCAAAACTTTTTTGCCGCTTCTCATCCCATTCATCTTCATGGCCATCAGTTCCATGTTGTAGATATACAATTTGGAGAATATAACATTACTACTGGTGCGTTGACAAGAGGTAACGATTCTATAGCATGTGGAGGTACTAATGTTTGTACCAATCCATCCTGGGCTCCAGGAAAAGATTATTCTATTGGTAGGAGTGGGAAAATCTCTGCAACAGCTCCTCGCAAAGACACTGTAATCGTTCCAGCTGGTGGTTATGTGGTGGTTTATTTCAAGGCTGATAATCCAGGGTACTGGTATTTACATTGCCATATTGAGGTACACCAGCTTCAAGGTATGGCTCTCATTATAGCTGAAGCAGAAGATGAACTATTGCCTGCTCCTAGTGGGATGGATAACTGTGGGAACTTCACATGGTCTTTAGAGGACTATTATTCATACATATTTCAGAATGTCACCACTGAGTATACCCAAGAACTGGAAGATGATGATGATAGTGATGATGATCATAATAGGCTTGCACTAGGGTTAGGTGTGGGACTGGGAAGTGGTTTGTTGCTGTCACTGATTGCAAATGTCATTCGCTTTTTCTGTGTTGCTGTTGCATTCAACACGATCCAAATAGGAAAGGAGGTGCACGTGCATAAGTGTTAAAGTGTTTGAACTATGCTGATAATAATTTGTATTTTCTTTTTTTTTTAAATTATGTTTTTCCCTTGTTTTGAATTCAATTTTAAGTGTATTCCCTTCTCTTAGAATTAATTTGGCTCATTATTATAATATTTTGAATATTTTTGACAGAATAAAAAAAAATTGTATTGTTGGATTTTGGAAAATGTTTGTTAGAACTTTTACTGGCTAAAGTATGCTTGTATCTATCACAACAATCCTGAAAAGATTCGAATTAAAAACTTTCATTTTATAAAATTATAGACTAGATACATAAAAAAAAAACAGTTTTGGGCAAATAGCAAAATTAACAAACGAATAATTCCCAAGTAGAAATCATGAAAGGAAAACATTAAATTTAAAAGTTCAAAAGTGCAGTTTCAAACAGTTTGTGTTTTTACAGATTTAACTATGCACCAGAAATCTTATTTGGATCATGTTTAATACAACAACAACATAGAAAGAGTATGAAATGACATTTGCAATCAACGACAGTAGCAAACCAGTTCCCAATCCCACACCTAACCCTAGTGCAAGCGTATTAATATCATCATCATCTTCTACTACTTCGTTGTTTTGAGGGGTGGCACTGAGAGCTTGATAAAACTCCTCCAGAGTCCAGTCGAAATTCCCACATATGTCCATCCCACTAGGAGCAGGAAAGTGTTGGTCTTCTGCCTCGTCTATAATGACAGCCATACCTCCAAGCAGGTGTTCCTCGATATGACAGTGCAAATACCAGTACCCTGGATTATCAGACTTGAAATAAACCACCACATGACCACCAGCAGGAAGGAATACTGTGTCTTTGCGTGGAGATGTTGGTGAGATTTTTCCACTCCTACCAATAGAATAATCTTTTCCCTCTGCCCATGATGGATTGGTACAAACATTAGTCCCTCCACATTCTATAGAATCATTACCTCTTATCAATATTCCTTCTTCACTATATTCTCCAAATTGTATGTCTACAACATGGAACTGATGACCATGAAAATGAATTGGATGAGAAAATCCAAATGCATTTAGAGCAGTCAATGGATTTAAATCGGGTCCAACAGCTGAAAACACCATTTGAATCGAGTGATTGTATGGAATTTTCAATACGTGTGTACACACACAAGCTGGATCTGATATTGATGGTGTCGTATTGTCATCACACTGACTAGTGACTTTCAAGTCTTTACAGAATTCGTTCTCTTCTATAACAGCCAAGCCTGAACTGTTGAGTACAGTCAGAGGTGATGACGGAAGCAAATGACTACGAGCGTTGATTACACTGGTACCACTTCCACCAAATGCAAAGTTCAGGATAATAGTATCTTCTTCACCTACTTGAACATCAGGTAAATCACTCTCTTCTATAGGAAAAAGCAATTCTAGTTCATTGACATGTATACAGTCTATATTAAAAGTAGAAGGATAATTTTTGAAAGGACAGTTGAGAGCTAAACAAATATTGTCAGATGTGCATGTCGTGTTTACATAATCAGTTTCACAACTATTATCAATTGTGCAGCTTTCACTACCAGTTGAGTATGCATTAAAGACATTCTCATATTCAGTGGAATCTGGTTCTGGTGTAGTGTCATAATGAAGTATAGCCTCAACAATATGAACATCTGGTATAGATGTTTCTAATGTCCTACCCCATATGGGGAATGAACTATTACCATCGGATATTTTATCTGCTGTTTTTGTCTCTAGAAGGAAGTCGTATCACTCTCCAGCATGGAATATAATAAAGTCTACTTCTTTTGGTTTGACTAAGGTACCATCCATTGCAAACACTTTTAACTTGTGTCCAGCAATTGATACACGATAAGCATACATAAACTGAGCTCCTACTAGACGAAATCGATATTGTTTACCAGGTGACACCGTGAAGATACTAAGACGAGATTGAGTGTAATCAACACTTTCATGTCTGCCTTTCCCATTGATTAATCCTGACCAGTAAGATATTGTACCAACATTTGTACCATCTTGTGATGTTGTAAAAATAAATCCTTTGTCTGATGGAGTTGGTACTTTGACAGTGTCATAGAATCGGACTATTGATTGAAGTTCTATGAAAAGGTCAATTGAGCGTTTAAATTGCCAGTCCAGAAATGATAGTGTATGTTTATCAGGTTGATCTATAAAATCTCCCACTTCAGATATATTTTTAGCCTTTTTGATGAGATCTGGACTCTCTTTAATTATGAGAGCCCCAAAGAGTCCATCAGTTCTCTGAGCTCCAGTGTGTGAATGGTACCAATAAGTACCAGTGTTTGCAGCCTGAAAGATGTACCTGAAACTAGACTGTGGAGTAGCACCGCACTGTGTAACATGTTCCACTCCATCCATGAAGTTTGTTTTCCTCTGGTCCAGTCCATGCCAATGGATTGACACAATATCATCTGTAAGACGATTATCAATATTTACACTTATAATTTGGTTGTAGTTAACTATAAGTGTAGGTCCTGGTATACGTCCATTAATAGCTATGAAGGTCCTGAACGTGTATCCATCAACTGCAAAAGGTTCAGTACATTCTGTGCTATTTATAGGCACACTAGCGTTACAAGCGGACCCAAAAGGATGTGGTTCAAACTCTCCTGTTTGATTGTTAATGATCCACAAACGACCTACATAGTCTACTTGGTCATTTTCGGTGTTAACACGATAGCGTGTAAAGGTATTGTGGAGAGTTATTTCAAATTCAAACTCACACACCTCTATACCTGTTCCATTCTCAAACTGGAGAGGACATTCACAGGAAGGTGTTGAATAATCACATGGTACCTTATAGATAACCTTACCAAAGACTTGAAGAGGTACAAAGAGCATCACAATAGCAACATGTTGTAGAACAGCCATCTTGTTAACTGGGCATATAGAAGACAGGTATATAATATATATATATATATATATATATATATATATATATATTCAATCTTACCAAAGAATTGGTACTGATTTACCTGCCAAACTACAGAGATATATATATACTCACTTGGTAACCATAGTGACACAACTATGAATTTGAAAAAAATGTGCATTCTGTGTAATTACTCATGTCTGTGATAACATGTTGTGGGAGGAAATTGAATGTAATTCATTTCCTCCTATGTCACAACTTTGAATGTGCTATGTTTGCGTAATCATGGTTTCCAAATAGTGCCCTCCAATCAGTGTTTAACCTATTTATACAAAAATAAAAAAGATGTAGGGACTAGGGACATCAAACTCCAAAAAAATATGCAAACAAGGCCGGGATGGCACTAACACAGGAGGTTAACATAGGACCCTAAATTAAACAAACCACTTCTACATAAGTACCTACACCATTTAATAAAAAAAGGGCACTTACAGAAATAAGTTCTAATACAGTATATATAACTACAACTCACAAATTCTATATAAGAAATGAGTACACGAAATATTATATTTACACTATCTAGTTTGCATATATAGCTATTGTTAAGACATTATTACAAACAATAATAATTACTCATTAGTCACTGACTGGTGAATGACGACTACGTTTTAAAATTGGTGATGTCCAATGGGCAGAACTGGTACGCTTAAAAAATCGTCTCTTTGGATGCCGAAATATTTTCATTAAATTAGGAGATTGAAGAAGCTCTTCTGGAGGAAAAATATTCTCAACAGTAATTTTATTATGATTGAGGTATGATTCTTGTTGCTGCATGTGATGAGAAAGATATGTAGGGTTAGCCCACATGGGTACTGCTTTCTTTGGACAATCTTCATCATCACTACTCTGACTGCTATCAAGATCATTAATATCATAATTGTCAGCAGTAGCAAGTGGATTCTATAAGGGAATAAAAACAAATATAGAGGATATCCCTTTAATTAATTAGCTAGCCTTACTTTATTAACAGGTGTTATTTCATAGGAAATAATATTTTTGTATTTAGAAGCTATTTTATGGACATCAGGAGTATAAGTACTTTTTGTGGCTCCACCCATGTTCTGTTGTTTCTCTTTTTGTAAATCTTCTTTTTCTTGTATTTCATAGGTATCATTGGCTTTGTATTTAGAAGGTGGTTTGTGGACATCAGGTATATATGTACTCTTTGTGGCTCCACCCATTTTTTGTTGGCTCTCTTTTTCTAAATCGTCCTTTTCTTGTATTTCATAGGTATCATTGGCTTTGTATTTAAAAGGTGGTTTGTGGACATCAGGTATATATGTACTCTTTGTGGCTCCACCCATTTTTTGTTGGCTCTCTTTTTCTAAATCGTCCTTTTCTTGTATTTCAGAGGTATCATTGGCTTTGTATTTAAAAGATGGTTTGTGGACATCAGGTATATATGTACTCTTTGTGGGTTCGCCCACCCTTCGTTGTCTCTCTTTTTCTAAATCCTGTTTTTCTTGTTTTTTCTTTAATCGTTCCTCTTCTTCAAGTTCCATTCTCTTACGATGTAGTCTATCCAATAATTTCCTCTCATCTAAATAGTTTATAATAATTATAATTATTATTACACAGGGTCCTTCCAAACTTAAACAATGCAAGTATAGAATCCTGGATCTTAAATTACCATCAATACCATGTACACAATCATTATACTGATGAGGACTGATACCCATACTAATCTGATGACACTGGTGTTTGTCTTACCCTCAATTTCTTTTAGTTTTTGCATCTTCATTATTTCTTTCTCTTTACGACGTACTTCCGCTGCTTCAAATCTTTCTTTTTTCTTTAATATCTTTTCTTCTTTTTCCCTCACCTTTAGTCTATTTAACTGAAAGAGAAAACAATTGAATAGATAAAATGAGAGTGGATCTAAATGTGTATATACAATGTATGTACAATCTTTGTATAATGTACTGTATATACAACGTACATGTATGTACAGTGTACACCGCACATACATTGTATATACATTGTACATACATGTACATTGTATATACATTGTACATACACTGTAACATACATTGTACATACACTGTACACAATTATTGTACAGTGTGTAAAATGTATGTGCAGTGTATGTACAATGTATGTAAAATGTATGTACAGTGTATGTACAATGTATGATTATATTCCATTACCCCAAAGAGCTTCTTATTTGGTTCAGTCAGATAGTATTATCACTAACAGCTGTTGACTGTGTTAATTGCCCACTGTTGAGCCAAGTGCCCATTGTTTAAAACATATATTACTAGTAGTATTACAATTACTATGTAGTAAAATTTAAAGAAAATGAAAAACATGTAGCAAGGGCTGTTAACAAGGAATTACTTTGATCAGAACTTCAGAAGTGATGTATTACTAATGTAGTAGGTATTACATATACACTGTACATGTGTTATTTTTTATTATAATTAATAATTATTATTACTACTACTTGAATTGACTTCTGTTGGTTGGAACATCATTTACTATTATTAATTTTTACTATTACTTTGAAAATGCGATGTTCTGTCCACACTGGTCGGGAATAGCTATCACTCAGCATGAATTAACCACCACTTAACCACCACTCTGATAATACATATATAGACTACTGAGACAGAATTAAATATAAACTAGGTAAACAGCACTAAATGGAATGTAGAATCCAACCACCGCTCTAAATATCCTGAGCAAAACATTGAAAATACTATCTATTATTGTATACATAATTATTACTATTACCACAGGCTTCATTGACAGATAGGAGAAAATGAATGAAATTAATAGTTACATGTAGATAGATAAATAGAAACATCAATTCTTTTACCTCCTCTTGTTTATGTTGAATGCGGTTCTTTGCTCCTTCAATTTTCTTTTTTTTCTCAGCCTCCTTCTTTTGTATGGCCACTTGGTTATCAGCAATTCTCTTCTTTCTCTCCTCACGTTTCTTAATCTTCTCTAATCTACATGTACATAAATTATGTATGTCACATATTAGTAAAGTCTGTTTACATTCACCATGACCTCAAAATCAAAATGTTAGTACTGTTAGGTACTGTACTACATATTATGCAGTAATGTGATTATGTGTATTTTAAAATCTACATTGTATTACAACAATATTAAATATTGTATACTGACCTTTCTCTTTCTCTTATCATCTCCAATTCTTTTTTACGAACTTTTTCTTTCTCTGATTTCTCAGCAATCTTTGCTAACAGTCTCTCCTTCTTGATCTAAAAGTAGTTAAGAACAGTAACCATGGTTACAGGATGATAAATCATCCATTCAGTCATGCAATATCCATCCATCCATCCATCCATCCATCCATCCATCCATTAATCCAGCCACGCACTCATCCATCCATCCATTCATCCATCGATCCATCCATCCATCCATCATTCCACCAATATACCTTTTCATTCTCTGCTACTTTGATTGGTGAATTTCTTGATGGAAGAAAACTTTTAACAGCATCTACACTTGGGGGTGGACGATTCTTAACCTATTTAAACCAAAACATGAATCAACACCTCATTAAATATTCATGACTTACTGCAGCCTGTAACTCGTTCCATATTTCCAATGCCCTTTTTTTCTTTTTGCTATGTGACTGTTCATCGATTACTCCCTCTCTTTCAGACCCGTCAGACTGGCTTTGAAAATGTGATTGTCCATCTGAAGAGGTTGTATCCATGGAATCAATAAGTTTCTGTTCTGGGGATGAGTCTTCAGATTGAGTCTGGGAATCAGACTTATGATCCTCGAGCGTCAATGATTGCGATTTTTTGGTGGTTTCAACGCGCTGAAGCTGCAAAACACACTTGTTAGACTGGTTATCTAGACTGGATTCACTAACAATATTCAATGGTTCTTCTAGAAAGGTCTTGGTATTCTCATGAAGTGTTTCACATGTTTTGTTAGGGATCTGTATTGGAGACTGGTGAAATTCAGTACCATAAGGATGGGTGGACTTTTTCACCGGGCTTTGAAATTCTGAACTAGGTCCAACACAATATGTTGTATCTATGGAATCAATAAGTTTCCATTCTGGGGATGAGTCTTCAGATTGAGTCTGGGAATCAGACTTATTATCCCAGAGTGTCAAGGGTCGAGAATGGTTGGCTATTTCAACAGAATATGTTGTATCCATGGAATCAATAGGTTTCTGTTCTGAGGATAAGTCTTCAGATTGAGTCTGGGAATCAGTCTCAAGTGTCAAGGATCTAGACATTTTGGTGGTTTTCACACGCTGAAGCTGCAAAACACATTTGTTTTCTAGACTAGATTTACTGACCATATTCAATGGTTCTTCCGGAAAGGACTCAGTATTCTCATGAAGTGTTTCACATGTGTTGTTAGAGACTCCTGCCGTAGGCTGGTCAAGTTCAGCACTATGATCAGGAGGGGTGGACCTTTTCACCAGGCTTTGAAAATCCGAACTAGGTTCAACAGAATATGTTGTATCCAAAGAATCAATAAGTTTCTGTTCTGAGGATGAGTCTTCAGATCGAGTCTGGGAATCAGTCTTATTATCCTCAATTGTCAAGGGTCGAGACTTTTCAGTGGTTTCAACACGCTGAAGCTGCAAAACACACTTATTAGATTGGTTTTCTTGACTAGACTCATTAACCATATCCAATGGTTCTTCCGGAAAGGTCTCAGTGTTCTCATGAAGTATTTCACATGTGTTGTTAGGGACTCGTATTGGAGACTGGCAAAATTTAGCAATGTGATCAGGAGGGGTGGACCTTTTCACCGGACTTTGAAATTCTGAACTTGATTTTCGTTTACGTCTTCTACTGTCATCTTCCTTTACTTTCCTTTCAATCTCTCCATCATCTACATTTTTCATTCTCCTGTTCTTTGTTTTTCGTTCCCCTTTGGTCTTTCCGACAGGTTTTATGCTCTCTTTTGTATCAATATCACTCACATGATCATCAACATAAGTTCCTTGTTTAGCAGTAGAACGTGTCATTCTAGTGGTTGGTAGATCTAACTGCTTTGATCGAGTGGTTCGAACACGAGTACTTCTACGCACCCCTTCAGGCTGATTCTCCATACCTTCATTCTCTAGTAAATAGGTTGCTCTTTTCACTGTACTTTTAAATAGTTCCTCAACTGAAATTTGTGTGCTATCTTTTTGAGATGATTCTGGAGGTTTGTCCTCTACAAGGTATGTTGCTCTTCGACCTGAAGTACAAGTATTCTCAGATACTTGTTCTGTCAGATTAGTGGAAGTTGAAACCACAGAGAGGGGTCTGTCTTGTTGTACAGGACCAGATGTGGATTTGGTTGGCAAGTCAATAGTCTTGTTTAACTCGTTCTTTTGTACATTACTTGAGAAAGATGGAACCATTTCTTCTTTACTCTAGAAGAATAGAAGGAGAGGAATGAATAGACAGATAGATAGAAACACGGATTCTTTTACCTCCTCTTGTTTATGTTGAATGCAGTTCTTTTCTCCTTCAATTTTCTTTTTTTCCTCAGTATCTCTGTTTTGTATGCCCACTTGGGTATCAGCAATTCTCTTCTTTCTCTCATGTTTCTTCATCTCCCTATAGGGTTGGGTGATACCAAAAACAATATCACAAGCTAACAGAGTACTGTATAAATGCTAAAATTATTACAAGTTCAATCCTTACACTGACCTTTCCTTTTCTCTTATCATCTCCTTTTCTTTATCTGGTTTCTTAGCTGTCTTAGCTAACTGTCTCTCCTTCTTCATCTAAGAGTAATTAAATATGTACACATAGTAACAATATTTAGTCGTGGTACAACTACATGTACATGTACATGAATGTTTGTGCCTAACCAGTGGTTGAATGAGATTTAAAATTGTTTATCAATTGAAATATTTGTGCTTGTACTTAAATAATTTAGCAAACTAGTACCTGTTAACCACATTTTAAGTATTTTTATTAGTGTTAGCTGTGTATAGTAGTACACAGACCCTCCATGCATCCATCCATCCATCCATCCATCCTTCTACTTTTTCATTCCATAATCAATGAATTAAATATTCACCACTTACCGTAGCCTGTAACTCATTGCACATCTCCAATGTTGGTCTTTTCTTTTTACTACGTGACTGTTCATTGATTAATCCCTCTCTTTCAGACCCATCAGACTGGCTTTGAAAACGTGATTGACCATCTGAAGATGTTGTATCATTGGAATCAATAGGTTTCTGTTCTGGGGATGAGTCTTCAGATTGATTCTGGGAATCAGTCTTATCCTTCTTAACAGTCAGAGGTTGAGACTTTCTGGTGGTTTCAGCACGTTCAAGCTGCAAAACACACTTGCTAGACTGGTTTTTTAAATCAGATTCACTAACAAAATCCAATGGATCTTCCGGAAAGGTCTCAGTATTCTCATGAAGTGTGTTGTTAGGAACTCCTACTGTAGGCTGGTCAAGTTCTGTACTATGATCAGGGGTAAACCTTTTTGGTGAAGTTTGTAAATCTGAGCTCGATTTTCGTTTGCGTCTTCTACTATTGTCTTCCTTTACTTTTTCTTCAACATATGAACAATTAATCTCACCATCATCTACATTTTTCATTCTCCTGTTCCTTGTTTTTCGTTCACCTTTGGTCTTTCCGACAGGTTTTATGCTTTCTTTTGTATCAATATCACTCACATAACCATCAACATAAGTTCCTTTTTGTTTAGCAGTAGAACGTGTTATTCTAGTGGTTGGTAGATCCAACTGCTTTGATTGAGTGGTTCGAACACGAGTACTTCTACGCACTACTTCAGGCTGATTCTCCATACCTTCATTCTCTGGTAGGTAGGTTGCTCTTTTCACTGAGGCATGTGTACTAACAGTTTCAGATAATTTCTCTACTGAAATTTGCATGTTATCTTTTTGAGATGATTCAGGAGGATTGTCCTCTACAAGGTATGTTGATTTTCGTGCTGAAGTACAAGTATTCCTTGATAAGGGTAATGCTTGTTCTGTCGAAGTTGAAAGTACAGAGAGGGGTCTGCCTTGTTCCCCAGAAACAGCTGTGGATTTGGTTGGTGAGTCAACGGTCTTGCCTAACTCACTGTTTTGTATGTTATCAATCTGTTTAAGAGGATTATTTGGGAGTGATGGAATTGTTTCTTTTTTATTCTTGGAGCAACATTCTTTGTTTTCCTGCATACCTACAATAGGATTTTCATGTTTCTTTTGGCTACGCTGATGAGTCACAGCAGGGGTTTTCATTGTCGGCAGGGTACCAATGGAGTGTCTCCCTATGATACTCTCACGACTGTACATAAGATAATAATATGATGTAATGATCATGTGATTAATTTGTACATTATACATTGTAACCGAAGCTTTTGTGAGTGATAAAACAGCTAACAAGTACCTAATTACAATACTTTCAGAGGTGGTCTGATAAACATGAATGTGGAAACTAACATAAACATCCTAAATAAACTGTTTTCTGAATGTATACAGTCTGATAGTCCTTTGGTTTTTATAAGCTTTTTAAAATATAGTAGGTATTGTAAATGATACAGATGCAAACTCTAATGATAAGAGACCTTTGGATTGAGGACACACCTCTTGAAATATTCAAAAGGTGTCATTTTTTTACACTCGATCCTAATATACACACAAACTGTCACTCACTTAATCCCAAAGTTTCTGCTAGTGCATATTGTGTCTAAAGCCTTGTCTATTTCATCCTGAAAGGCAGTTAAATAAGACTGTTTCAAGTCACATAGCTTCTCCCATTCAATTCCTTGTGACTCTACTGATTCAAGTCTCTTTCCAGATATTCCTCCTCTTGTACGAATGCCAATGAAAAAATGGGCCATCGTTCCTCTTCTGTCCTCTCGCTCTCAGAGACTCAGTCTCTGTGGTTTACACGCGCCACACAATCAATTTTAAAATCACTTAAATTTAAATGTTTTAACCAATCAGATTGAGTAAGTCATGTGACTATGAATTATGAATCAAGTTAAAGTCATGTGATTCACAACTTTCTGTGACAAAATGTAGTCCTAATTGTGATGATTCTAGTAACTCAGTTACATAGTCAGTGTTCCCAGCCCCTACAAGATAAGTACTCCTCAGTCTCCATTAAACTAATTCTTTCCAAGGTGCAGCCATGAAAGTGTTTGTGAAGCTTAATGGAAGAAAAAGCACTGAAGTTTACAACTGGACAAGTGTGCTCAGTTGAAGGCACACTTAAATTAAAGACATTACTTTTCACATAATTACATGCATTAATAAGGCATTTACTTTTGCAGTTCCGTTTCTGCTTGAAAATGCATTAAAAAGTTTTTCATGGAAGTACATAATTATATATATATATATATATATATATATATATATATATATATATATATATATATATATATATATACATATGTGCTTGTGCATAAGCCTTTTTGTATTTGTGCTTTTAATTAAAACAATGTACTAGGTATTTTCTACCTGAATGTAATTTATAGATTATTAATAAATCATTTGATTTTAAATTAGGGATGGGATGTTTTGACGGAATATCGATATTACAAATTCTGATTTGATTGTAAGTCTGTGATATTGATGTTAATTATTCCAGATGACAATTTCCAAGCATCCGACAGAAAATATAGCGTGCACATTGTAGTATGGACACAATGTCTCCGAGACATATTTAAGTTAAATATGTCTCTTAAATATACATGCTATTGTCTGGACAATATTGTTATAGCACAATGTGGTTTGTGTAATGATTATCTATAAAACTAAAAGAACTTTAAGAGCTATTTGCTCTCTCACTCAATATTCATTGATGTTACACTAGTATATACTGTAATAATGTACACATTAGCATATACGTACTAATGCAGGTGTGAAATTTAATGATATAAACTGTGTGCGTACACATTGTAGGTGTCTAGGGATTCTATCCAATGAAGGAAACAGGATTGAAAAGTCTTTAATTTCCTCTATCTGCATTAGTATATCGAGTGTGAAATTTAATGATATGGTATTGAATAGTACATATTTCTATTTAAGGTCAAATTGCAGTATAACAATTCTAAACAACTGAGGAAACCATCTTGATTGATAAATATGTCTTTTTGCAAATTAATCCTGGCTCCCAACTCCCTCCACCTGACGAAGTCTAAACAAAGTAAGCCAACGCAAATCTCTTTGATTATATGCATATGTATATTTGTCATATGTACATTATTATAATTCTCAGGGTCTTTAGAGGGGTTTTATGAAGCCCTCGATGCTGATCTTCAAAACATCCAAAATAAGAAGATGATCATAAACTAGCACTAGGGTTAGTTGTGGGACTGAGAAGTTGTTTTGTTGGTGTCATTGATTGCAAATACTCAGTATCGTCCTTTTCATACTCTTAATATGTTGCTGTTGTATCAAACATGATGAGTATAGTCTTGGTGGTGCATAAAGATGTAACCAAGCCGTGTATTCATTTGTGTGAAACTTGTATACACAGCTGTACGCTATTAAATTAAATATTATATCAAAAAATTTTGTTGAGTTAGATGTATTCTGTTTTTTTTTTTTTTTTTTTACATTTGATTATTTATGTAAAGTGTACAAATAATTATGAGTGACACACTGATCTAGAATTTTACCAATATTCCTGTAGTAATCATAATGTTGACTGTGTTGATTATGTTCTATACTATTAACAATGAGTTGATTGTTATTGAGTTATTGTAATTGTGTATGCTAAGAATGGTATAGTCAATTACCTATATTATGTCTTATAATGAATTATAGTCTCATTGTCTATGCACCAGCCCTAGTTTCTGTATCTACATGTATATAAGCTGCTTTTTTATTCAAGAGATTTAGTCCAGATTTCACTAAGGCAGTTAATCACTGTTGAGGTTACTACAATTCCAATGAACCGATATTGCCCTCAGATATCTACCAATAACCGATATCGATTCGATGTTACATCTAATTAAAGTATCTAATTCTTTCAATGAAAATGAGCATTTTCTCAATACATGTATTTATGGGTATCAAAAAAGTTTTAAATGAAATTATAATAGTACTAATTGGATAATAACCGATACAGATTACTGATCCGATTCTCGATGCAGTGCCTAAAATACTTTTAATACTATCCAAAAAGCTAAATTTTTAGAGTGGCTGATATCTGAATTATCTGAACTATGTATCACCAACTGACTGACGTGTACAAACTATGTATACGTATATACAGCTAAGCTTACCCACCCCCCAAATGTTTGTGAAGCATTTATACTGCAGATGAATTATGTACCCCTATAAAGATATTCTTTCACCCCTCTCCCCCGGGCTTCGGATGGATCCAGAGCCTGGGGATGAGGCAAATGGACTAGACTCACGTGGGTAGGTTTCTTAATAATTGCGAGTAAGCTCCTTCAGGGACTTATTTTAATTACACACAGCACAGGGACTCATAAAGATGGAGCAACTTTTAACGCTGTTTATCTTCTCTCTAGCCATGTTTTTGGGGTGCTATGTAGCTGGTTCTATACCATTAGTTCTCAGTTTATCAGAGGTATGACAAAACGAAGTAAACAATTGATATTATTTATTATAGACAACTCCTCCCACTCTATACACAGACTGTGCTGAGGAAGGTAACTGTGTTTGGAGCAGGTTTGCTGGTTGGAACTGCATTAATAATAATTATACCAGAAGGAATAGAATCGTTATATAATACAGGTAATAAGCAGTGAGATAGCCAGACCAAACCGGAATGGTTTGCGGACACACTTTGTTCAAGTATCACTGGCTGTTTGGTGTAATACTCCTTATGGCTTTAACACACTGACAATAAATGTGTTCAGTGATGAGTTTCATTAAAACCAATATGACCCCCATGGCTGCAATTTTAAAAAGTATCATAACAAATAGAATAGAGCACTTGTACTAATTTAATATATATATATATATATGAGAGGAATAATTATTGCACGAGGTTTATGTAAGGCATTATTGTGATATACAGGCATGAGAGAATTAGAAACAGGAAAACTGGAAAAGAATTTAACCCAGGATTAGTATTATCCTACACTCCTCTGTCATCAGGGAGTCCGATGGCTCAGATGGTAAGAGTATCTGACTAGATATCAGAAGAAGGCCATAATATAAAATGGCTGAAATGTTGTGTGGTGCTACTATTATGGAATGATCTGGTCAACTCATCAATACATTTATAACAAAGAGACTAAGATTGCAAAGAACTGTCGTCATTATAGAAGTAATCACCAAAAGAAATGACTAGATGTCAGAAGGGCTTGAGATCCCTTGTTGAATTCCTAATTTTTTCACTTTTCCTTTGTTTCTAAGTCTCATGCTTCTATATCACAATTTAATGTTTGATGAATTAAAGTTGATGCTAGTCTATAGTTGTGTCCTATCATATGGAGTGTATGTATATCTTAGGGTATGCAGTCCATTTCATACAAATGTTTTCAACCCCTAGAAATATGAAAAAAACCCTGTTGATACTCATTTTTTAATCACTTTCCTTTTGCACAGACACTTCACTACATTCTCATGAAATTGACACTAAATCGCTTCAAATGTCTCCACTGGAGACAGCAGATGTGGGAGAATCCCCTCTTCAAAATGAAGTAGTTAATGCCATCCATCTCATGGGTCTAGATGATGAAGCTGAGCATGACGAGCAACATTTGCAGTTCTTCCTGGGTCTCTCCTTAGTACTTGGTTTTGTATTCATGTTAGTTATTGATCAGTTCTCAGGATCTCACTCTCATGGAGGTATTCTCATTAATTAACCAGATTATTATCTCACCTAGGGTTGGACAATAATTCAATACAATGCTAGCATTGCAGGCATAAATAAAACGTGATATGACTGAATCATAGTTTTAATACAACTGCCTTGGAGTTAGGATTTTCCAATATACCATTCTTTTGTTGGCATCTTTATATGTAATAATTTTGGAATGAATATGATGTATGTCTGTGTGTTAGTGTGTGTGACTATATGTATATAAACAATATCATACCACATAGACATTGAAAGTGGAGTCACACAGAGAAGAGGTAGAATGACAGCTACCATTGGATTAGTAGTACATGCAGCAGGTTAGTGTCAGGACAAATTTACATTTACTTGATATTATATTTATAGCTGATGGATTGGCATTAGGAGCTGCAGCTGGCTTGTCTAAAACTGATGTAGAATTTGTTATATTTATTGCTATAATGCTTCATAAGGTGAGATATACATTATATACCTCTAATAGTCAGTTTTGTGAAGTTGTTCCAATATATTATAGTTATTTATATCCTGTTGTTATGTGTTATATTTGTTATATTAGACCAGTTTATATAGTGGCAGATGGTGTGGCTTGGTGTTGTTTTAGTTAACTATAAATATAACTAAAACCCTTTTTAGTAAGGGATTATGACTTTTAGTTAATGTTATTGAAACTACAACTAAATTACAGGTCTACTGCAATAACTATAACTAACTAAAATGAAAATTGGCCAATAATGGGCACTTTTAGCTAGTTAACTAAAACTAAAACCCTTTTAGTAAGTAAAATTGTGATAAACTAGTCATACTATAACTATAACTAAAAGTGGTCATCACCACCAAACTAAAACTATTGTGGCTACAGTAATGGAGCTATTGTGTAGGAGGTACCCAGGCTATAAATCAATCACAGAATGTATACACTGGCTATATATTATTTTACTGAAATAATTTAAATACTGTGCACTTAGGCATGCCACCTCAAGCTAGGAATGATTTTACAAGTATGTGCATTCTATAACTATAACACATTATACCAAAATTAAAAAAAAAACATTTTAAAAATGAAAAAGCATGTAGGGATATAAAGCACAGAAACAAAATTGGGATGGTTAAAAAAAAGCAAAACACAAGAAACTATACTTATGTAGGTTTTGTTATGTGGAAGTGGTTAGTTTAACATTGTATTCTTACATAATGACCATGATAATTATATTTTATCATAGGCACCAGCTGCATTTGGGTTCACATCATTCCTAATTCATGAGGTATATGTGATCTATGTCAGATCAAATAATTATTAGATTTTCTTCATTACATAGGGTTACGACAAACAAACAGCTAAATATCATTTACTGGTTTTTGCTTTAGCGGCTCCCATTGCTGCTGTTGTATCATATTTTGGACTAATTAGAGTAAGAGAATAATCTGTGTGTACTATCTGTGACCGTAAAGTATTAATATGTATATGTGACTGAATGTGTAATCAGCATTTAAGTGCTCGTCATTCCACCATTTTGTACATGAAGTCAATGAAAGTTGGTATAAATAAAACCCAATTATATGTAGATCTGTTAAAATTGAAGTTTGCAATAATGGGTACTTTTAGTTGTTAAATAACTAAAACCCTTTTAGTAAGCCTAATATTATTTAATTAACTACTAAAGTTTTGAGAAATGAGAGATATCATGAATATAATTAAAACTGATCATAATTGTCTTACTAAAACTACACACACTGCATGTACATCACATTTATGCTTCATTTCAGATAATGTATGCAGTTCAAATTCCCATTACTGGTATCACCATGTTGTTCTCAGCTGGTACATTTCTATACGTTTCAACAGTACACGTTCTCAATGAAGTAACTCACAATCATAAACTAAATACATCTGAAGTGGTCGTCATAGTAACAGGAGCTTTGTTACCATTAGTTTTTAACTTCACTCATTCTCACTAATATTTATTTCTGCTGCTTTCATTGAAAACTAATAGTCAGTCTCAATACTACTATATTATTTAATGTTTTTATGTGCAATTGAAATAAAATTTCATTTGATGCAACAAAACATGATGTTCCTGCTGTTAGGAATTCCTTGAATTTCTTATGGCAGTTAATGTATTTAGTTTTCTCCAGAATGTTTAAAGTGAAGGACACATAGTTATCTAGTTAGATACCACACTTTACATATAACCATTTAACTTATTGAAAAATATCCATCATAATTCCAATTGGTGTTTGTGATACAAAAGTCATGGGATATCTGCTTGTCAAGTTGTGTAATGGCCAAAATACACCAGTATAATAAGTAGCTATACTCAACCTATGATGTACAGCACCCTTGAAACACATTAGTGCTGTTTTAGTATGACAGTAATGACCAGCTCTAGAAGTTCTAGTTATAGGATGTACATGCAGTTTGTTACAATCTAGTTATATTAATGTTTGGCTTACTAAAAGTGTTTTAGTTTAGTCAACTAAAAGTGCACATTATTGGCCAATTTAGTTATAATCGCAATAGATTTGTATTGTAATTTACATATTTATAGTTTAGTTAACTATAACAACACTAACACACATGTATATATACATTTCTCTCCATTTGGATTACAAGAAAAAGAGCCAGTTAGATCCATGTCAGCTGCAGCAAAAAATGTCTTTTGACTCTTATAGTAGCAGAAGGGCAATTCAGTGAGGGCATAGAGAATAATCAGGTTGTATATGTTCTCACTCTTCTGTAGCTCATGTATACAAGTATTATACTAGTTGGTTAGTGTAATAATAATAGTTGCAATACTATACTTATAATAATTATGAAGAAACAACCATGCATGTCAAATGTTCTATGATGTTATTTGATATATATTATACTAGTTCATTTGTCCTTTGAAAGTATCATACACTATCATTCTCAATGTAGTGAGTGCTATGTTTATTGCACTGAAAAGTAGAGCTTTTGAAGAAACTAAAGCAACCAGCTGTAGATAACTGTTTGGGAAAATAGCTGAATGGATAGAAAAAAAAATTAAGTGTGGACAAAAAAAGCAGATCCACAAGTCAATTTGTCAACAAAAGCTGGTAAATAAGTGAATTCCAAAGTTATTTGCAGGCTCATGTGCAAGGGTGCTCTGCAGAACCCTTCATATTCGTAATTAACTATCAATTCTAATCACAAAATATGTATTATTATAATAATAATTCTGCATCTCATTGCACCAAATTCAATCTCAGATGAACGAATATTAAAACTTTCCTGAGGGGAAGACCAGAAGGGGACATATAGTAAATATGATTACCAAACCCTTCTGCCTATGCTTCGTGGCAAGGGTAATAACAATCACTGCATATGGGTCTGATCTAACA
The DNA here is from genome assembly GCA_947044365.1 of Petrosia ficiformis. Taxonomy (NCBI): domain Eukaryota; kingdom Metazoa; phylum Porifera; class Demospongiae; order Haplosclerida; family Petrosiidae; genus Petrosia; species Petrosia ficiformis. The sequence goes on from OX345639.1 coordinate 5,609,779, forward strand.
TTTTCTTACTTGGAAATTCCCCTCAATCATATGGTGTATATGTTTATAGATTATGATAGTGGTATTTATTTTACCTTTGTATGCCTGTAGTTGTGCAGGAAGTGAAAAGAAAAGGAGAAAATGGATATAAAATTCATCAACCCATATCATTGCTACTACTGCAAAGAATTTAACAAAACTGGAGATAACTATAACTTTTAACATTTGATTCCATGATACACTGAGGAAAAAGAAAGTACATTTTTTCTGACTTAATGAATAATTATGTACGTACGTACTTACATATTTGTATCTTCACTGAACATCACTAGTAATATGTATGATACTATCAGCAACAACAGAAACTCTGATACACGAAAAAAATTGATTTATTAATAAATAGTAATTAATGTACGTATGTTATAAATATTTCAGCTTAGAATAATCAGAATTAATAAGGACGTGTTTGTTTAGACTGATATCTTAATTTAAATCTTGTCTGAAAGGGCATCTGTTGCAAATTGCAGCAGATTTGTGGTTAATCTATTTTAATGACAAGAGATTCTATCAAATTCATGTTGAATTTTCTCACATTGAATGAGTGGGTGGCAGCAACAAGACGGTCAGTAAAATGAATACCGTATATTACATACATACACAGTTTACACAGTACACACACACATACATAGTATACACACACACATACACACAAACACACACATATATATATACACAAATTATGCATACATACATACATACATACAGACATATTGTGTATGGGTCTATTTACATAAAACCTTACCAATAATAGAGTGAAGAAGAGAAAGGTGAAAATGGAATTGTAAAAGAACAAAGTCCTTTGTTTCTGGTTGTAGTAGACGTAATTTAATATAACCTTCACATAATACTAACAAAACGATTACCCTCCATAGCACCTAAAATAAACAGGTGACTATCACATGATGTTATAGTGATCATCACACACACAATTACCGATTGAGATATCTTGTAATTGAAGATCATATGACGATACGATTGGATACGAAGTAAAAATATATCCAACATTAGAATGACTGCATCATATTCAATGTACTTATCAAGAAATTTCTTGCATGCAAACTGTACAATTATAAAATTTATTCATTGATATGAATATACAATAACTAATTACTTACACACTGGGAAAGTTGGATTGATCCACCTGTATATTTTCTATATAGTTCCTGAAAGTTTTTCTTTCCACATTCAATGCATATAGATTCGGAAACGTTAGCCATGTTTTAGAAAATGTAGGTGGGGCAAAGAGAAAAGGCAGTGTCCAGTCTCCAGATGATGAAAGCACTATAGCATTCAATTTCAATTTTGTCACAAGATTTTCCTGACACATTCCACATCTTTTCCCCTGGAACTAGATACCATGAAAAGAATAGATAACATGAGAATAGTCTCGCTATCCAGACTCCTCCCCTTTTTGAGATCGCAATCGGACGTACGGCGGGGAGGAGTACCCTCCGTACCCGGACCCGGACCCGTACGTACGTACGTACGTCCGCGATCCGATCTCAATAAGGGGAGGAGTCTGGCTAGCGAGACACGCCGATACTACACGAGAAAAGTTAGAAAGAAAAGCAGTTAGCACAATATTGTTACTAAGGTAATTCAGCAGTACTCTCGCTATCATACATATGAGATTTTATATAAAGTATAAGACCATATGACTTTTAAATATGTTATCTTAGTGACCACAACTATACAATATATTATAATTATATATACATGTATATAATTATATGTATAATATAAATTATATATATATAATAATATATATATTATATTATAATTAATTAATTAAAGTTTTCCCTGGTTCCTAAACTGACATTGAATTCCCTTCCCTAAATCTAGGGACATTTCCATGAATCTGGAGACAGTGGGAGAAGATTGTGGGAAGAAAGGGAAAGAGATTTGGGTGTTTGGTTATGCATCTTTTTTGTGGAAGACAGGCTTCCCATATCAAGACAAGGTTGTAGGATTCATCAAGGGATACATGAGAAGGTTCTGGCAGGGTAGTACTGATCATAGAGGAGTACCAGGATCAGTGAGCTTATAGTAATTATTAACTTTAAAAAGTATATATATATATATATATTTAATTCACTTGTATAGCCAGGAAGAGTAGTGACTCTGATTGAAAATGAACAGGTGAGATGCATGTACAGTGGAACCCAACTATTTTGGTCACCCTTGGGATAAATATAAGTGTCCTAATTACAGGGGTGTCCTCATTTCAGAATGTCCTCAATAGAAGGGTTTCACTGTAATATTTAATAGTAGGACATGTAATAATATTAGTAATTAGTTAGGCCAGCTCATAGAGAAGAAGGGTCTGAATATACAAGTTGTGCAAGAGGAATTTAATTATGGGCTTTTATAATTAACTATTGATATACTGCAGGAATGATAGAACTGCACAACTCGTACTGTGTGCTATACCAGACCCTTCCTCCTCTGTGAAGGGGGCTGGCATGTCAGACTAGTACAGGATGAAGTTTAGTGTGAAATTATATTTTAATGCCTGTAGGAATGTACTTGGGGTGAAGCATATCAAGTTAATCCAGCTGATGTACCTGAAGTTCTAGCCTATCTGAACCATAGAGAAAGAGGTGGCTACACAACAAGAGAATTAATGTTTTATCCTCAAGACCGTTCAAGAAATGAGTTCATTGTACTTGTATACATAGCCACAGAGAGTAACCCTTTATATCTTGGACCTGCTCCATTACATGAAATTGCTCAACAGATTGTTGTCTCTCAAGGAGAAAGTGGATCGAATACAGAATATCTATTTGAACTTGCCAAGTCAATGCGCTTATTGGCACCATCTGTGATTGATGAGCATTTGTTTGAATTGGAAAAGAAAGTTAAAGAGCTTTTGGGATTGGAAGAAAAAGATTGAAACTTATGAATTATCGATCATCTATACGTACGTATCTTCAATACTAGGAATTCTGCTTGCTATTTTATTATAGCTAATTAATTTTGCTTATATAATTATGTTTCATTTTTTTTGGTGATTTTGTGTATACCAGGAGAGTATTCACACACCATTACCTTCACCAATTATTGTACATACGAAATATTTAAAGAACCATTCAACTTGATCATTGATGCTGGTAATACTGTAGTGCCATCTTTTCAGAAAGCATTAAATGACCTTATACAGTGCAACAAATGTATTAGTTGCAAATTATGTGTTAAGGTGTTATGACTGCATGACAACATATTTGTCTCAATTTTAATGAAATATCATGACTAATATATTGTATTCATTGCACAAAGAAGCATCTATTAGACAGGATAAGGAGATTATAATTTAATTGGGATTATAATTTGTATATCAACTGTACTAACCAATAAATTAGTTATTTTAACAATTTTATTTTACATACTTTATAAAATTCTTCACTGTAGACTATATATATCTCTCATCCTATATAAGTTATCATAAGTTGGGGACAAGACGATACGGTATAGACTGTCCCCATTCATATGATACTACAGAGATGTTTGTATTTGACAATAAAGAATGATTAGGATGGATATTTTCATTTGTTATTTCAATGTTCGTGTCTGTTATAGAAATACTAATAGATAGTATACAAGTAGCCAAAACTTTAGATCTACTTACCTAGTGTAGCAGCAACCAGTACGATAAACTAATTTTAGAAACTTTATTGAACTTGTGTATCCTCCATTTGTCTGTTGTGAGTTTAATAGCTAGATACACACCAGGGTATATCTACAGCAAGATTCATCAACATAGCCTGAAAAAGAGTAACTATATATAGCTGAAATTACTTTATGACAAACTAGAAGGTTTTATAGTACTAGTACACCATAATGTTTTTTCCTTCATTGATATTGTGCAAAACATGCTTCAGATGCACTGGATAAAGAAAGTAAAACACGTGCACATATCAATCTATGTGTTCCTGTCACAATATACTTCCACTCCTGTAATCATGAATTTACAAACATATTGATCATTGAATTTTCACATTATCATAGAAAAACAATTGATTGTATCAATTTTTTCGCATGTCTATATTCGTTGGTTGGATCTTGTATATATGCACATCACCATCTTTACTAACTATTGTATACATAAAATCTCTATTAAGAATTTTCAAGAAATTTTCAACTTTATCATATCTGAGTTTTGATGCCAGTAATACTGTTGTACAATTGTTACTCAAAGCCTTTAATGACCATATAAGGAATTCATAAGTTTCTTCAATGTAGATTATATCAGATCCTAAGATGAGATCATAAGGTGGGGACAAAGACGATGGTATAGGCTGTCCCCATTCATATGATGCTACTGAAATGTTGGCATTTACTTCAGACAATAAAGGATGATTGAGTTGGATATTTTCCTTTGTTATTTCAATGTTCTTGTCTGTTATAGAAACACTTTTTGCTCCTAAATAGATATATATGTAAAGATATATAAGCAGCTAAAACAGGAGTTCCACTCACCTAGTGCAGCAGCAACCATTCCTACAAACCCAGTTCCTGCGCCTAATTCAATCACTTGTTTCTCAGTAACTAGATAACTATTATTCTCAAGAAACTTACTCAACACAATAGCCTAAATATAAAACGATCAACAAAATAAATAAATATTTTAAATGAAAGACCATATATACCACAGGCAACACACAAGTGCACTATAGAGTTATGGTCCCCCCTGTTTTTGTCCCATATCAAAAGACCGCTGTTAGTAAGAGTATGTACGTGCCTGATGTGACAATGAACTAATTCAACTCCAACCACTTACAAACCCCATTAATTCTATGACATACATAATAATCAATGAGCTATTAGATCCGTATCGTTACTGAAGTAGTTCATCCGACCCCTCATTACTGAATTAAGTTCAAACTAAAACTGCATTTTTTTGATTTTACACTACTCCCAAAGTATCTTTCACTCACAGCTTCCCAAACTACACCAGCCACTCCTGAGTGGTGCCAATCCTGTGCAAGTTTCCATTCATGCTGACAAACTAAAAAGGTTCGAGTCTTTTCATGAAATGGTTTTATAAATTCTGGTGGATTGTATAGAACAAGCTGTTTTGTATCATCTTCATTGTGAATATCCATGTATGTCTGTGATATTAAGAAAGAAACTACAATAGATATAAATAGCACAAGCATAATGTGAATAATAATAATAATAATTAATTAAACATAATTAATTATTATTGATAATTATTGCTGCGCGCGCAGCTCATGCTCAGCTCAGCAGATCAGATCATGCTCGGATCGGCTCGGCTAGGTAGGTACCAGGTGGAGTAGATCTAGGCGCGGTCAACAAAATCTCCTCCCATAAGTAACGTCATTGTTGTCTATGGATATTTTTTTTTGGTTATATGAAAAACGTTAGATAGGACTTTTACTTCTGATATCAAGACAAAGCTTTTAGTGGTGAGAAATATCTCTATGTCTATGTATGTATGAGACTGTATGTAATCATAAATAGTATGTAACTATCACGTTATAATTATATTTATATATATATAATTATATATTTATATATATATATATATATATATATATATATATATATAATTATATATATAATTATATATAATTATATATATATATATATTATATATATATATATATATATATATAAATATTAGTTTTCAAATGATGGTGGGAATTGTAATATATATATATATATATATATATATATTTATTTATTTATTAATTTTATTTATTAATTTCATACATTTATTTCAGTTGAAACTGGCTAGTCTACGCTCACGACGTCATCCCTCCTACTTACCATCAGATAAATCCATTTCTTATTCCACTCCTTCTCACACAAGCAGCAGCAGTATTGTTCATTCATTATCAGAACCATCTTTCTCTTCTGTCACATCTCATCCTTCATTGTATCTACCAGAAACAATGACCTCAAGAGATCGGACAGTCGAATTCAGTTCAATTATACAGTCTCTTCAGTCAAATGTATGTAATCAATTAAAATACAATAAGAACAGAAATTTTCATCTGTAAAATAAATTCATACATGGACTGTGAAGTACTGCTTTACACACGAAATTGAAAATGTTGTATAATTTAAACAGCACCGAAATGACTGATTACTAGTTACAGTACGAATGTAAGAAACATTCACTCATTAGAACATGAATGAATGTTTTTATCATGAAAATTTCTCCATTTACGACAATACTTGGGTTTTGTGAAGAGAAAGGGATTTTGAAAGCTTTGTCTCCTTTCTCTATGAATCCCTTGACATTAGAGTGAAAGATCACTCCTTTCTTAGGTACCTCTACAATTATATACCTTCCTATTGGAGTCAAGTTTCTTTGTTCATAACTATATCACACAGCCCTCCCCCACCAATAAAACCCAAGAGCCTTTAATTAGTGTTTATCATTGCAGGTTATCCACAAACGACCTTCTGCTCCGTCTCAATCGTCTGATTTCACAGTTGCTGCTAGGTGAGTACAAAGTACTTCTTTGATTATGTGTAGTTATGACATTTTATTCCTTCTCTGATCAAATAGACGAATAGGATATGAATTAAGTTGTACTTTAGCAAAACTAGAGAAGCTAACCGAACGTAAGATAATTCTTGAATATTATATAATGTTGTTAGGGTTTCATTCAGAGGTGGTAACAATTTTCTATCCCCTGCTTGAGTGCCCACATTTTGAAGCCAAGATTGATTGATTATCGGAATCAATCTCATAGGTTATAAAAGTCAAGTGGTTTGTTGTGAAGCTATGTCCCTAGATACCTCTCCTGGTTCATAATTTGCATCATTATCAACCACTATTATTGCTCAATAAAGATGTGCATGTATTTACATCTCTTTGTGAACAGTAAACCTGACAGCTTCACAGAGTACATTCTCTTTAAATACTTGCTATTCACAGACTATCTTTAATATATACTAGTTGCTAAGGGGAGGAGTTTATTCGGTGATCCAGCTGCTGAGATACAGGAGCTGACACAAGTTATTAAACAAGACATAGCCAAATTAAATTCCGATATAGCTGCACTACAACAGCTGTCAAAGACCCAGTCTCATTATACTGGTAAACATGTTCGATCACACTCAGGAGCTGTTATTATATCATTACAGGTAATGTCCTTGTCTCTCTCTATCCTTATGTCTGGATAAGGTTGGTATTAGCTGAGATGTTTATTGCATTAGTACATGTACATGTATATACTTCATGCAATCATTACCATAATATAATTATGCATATCACGTGACATTGAGCAAATCACTTTTTTGTATACTAGTCAGTCATGTGATCATGTTCATAATCCCAATGGGCGTTAACTACTTAATGCATATTTGTCTGTTATGATACAAGTAGATCAACTAGAAATGTTAATTAATAGGCACTATGTCTTTTAGAACATTCTTTACCATATGGTAAAGAATGTTCTAGTAACTTACAAATTGGACACAATTAAGAACTTGGATACTATAGTTTCTTCTAAGATATAGAGGGAGCCAATTTTAAAATTTTGTTTGTGACCAGTCAAATTCTAAAGAATCGTCCATTCATTATATAGTTTACATTTGTTTTTGTCCATCTAGACAAAGTTAGCAGACATGTCACAAGGATTCAAAGGTGTTTTAGAAATGAGAACAGAAGTGAGATTATTATACATACAATTTTACATACATGTATTTTAGGCTTGTTTTTATAAGAAGACGGATAAAATGCATAAATATATTATATTATTATTTAGAATTTGAAAGTACAGAAACAAAGACGTGAACAGTTCTCTTCTGCTCCAAATCCCTCTACTCTTGGATCATCAATGTCTAATGGACAAGGTAAGATATTCATCCAGTGGTAATGAATTATACATGTATGTGACTGGAATGAGGATTATAGAATCAGTCACTGTGGAAACAGTTTATGAAACACTTCCCTTTATTTAGCCATTTTGTATACACTGAATTTGGTATCTAGGTGGAGCAATAGTTGCTCTTCCTTCATACTAAATTGAAGTTTAGTTGGCTTCCTGTATTAAATGGCTGAATAGCGTCAGGATGTCATACAGGATTTTGTGTTAGGGTGGGGAAGGAATTGATCAGGGTCTCACCACCTCTGTATAAAACCCTGTGCGTGATTTTAAAACCAAGCATTTGATTATTTCCTTATCGACTGATTTTTTAATCCATGGTTACACAACATCCAATAGTTACATCATACATGTACCTCCAAGTGCCAACACCATTTTGATGCCAACATCTGAGATGTGGCAGTATAGTTGTAAATGTGGGCCACTGTGGTTAGTCTACTATGCTAGCTACATGTATAACCAATTGTTCACATGTAGCAAAATGAAAAGAAATGTCTTTCTTTCCAGCTGGTGGTTCATTGTTGTTGTCACACGATGTTCATTCTCCTGATATTAGTATTGATATGGATGAAGTACAAAAAGAAAGAGGACAAATGCAACTGCTACAAGAACAGGTAAATTATATCACATTTTCAAACGCATGAATATGTACAGATCATCCATCTCTCTTTCTCTTTCTCTTTCTCTTTCTCTCTCTCTCTCTCTCTATCTCCAGGATACTTACATTCAAGAACGTGCTGATGCTATGGCAAATATTCACTCAACTATAGTTGAATTAGGTCAAATATTTCGTCAACTAGCTACAATGGTCAGAGAACAGGAAGAGCAAGTCACAAGGTAAATATATTTCATCATGCACACGTATGTATATACTATGTACATGTATGTACATGTATAATACACATGTATATATATACTTATAGTTAAAGCATACCTTCAGCAATCAAATCTGGGGTCTATTCCTATACACAAGGGTGTCACAGTTCTGAAGTTCATCAGGGAGTGTGTTATAAGTATAAGTTATTGACCACTCACAAGTGCTGTATGCCAAATATTGTGCTGTGATGTCACAAGCGCTTCGAGGGCTGCAAGCCCGAGAACGCTGGTGATGTCACAGCACAATGTTTTGCATACAGCGCTCATGATTGGTCAATAATGTGTTTGTGGCATGACAACCGTTGCCATAGTTATGATAATGTTGCTATGACGCAATATTATCATGTCTAAACCACCGGGCGGTACCTTTGAAGTTCTGTGGTATCATGTCACAATGTAAAACTAAATTAGTAATAAATTAGAATACTACTAAAACGTAAATAGTACATGCAGTACATGTACATTGTAGTATGTTAGTTCCTACTCATGAGTTCCTTACTGTATATACACTGTACTCTTAAACTTCCTGATGGTACATTGTAGTATGTTAGTTCCTACTCATGAGTTCCTTACTGTATATACACTGTACTCTTAAACTTCCTGATGGTACATTGTAGTATGTTAGTTCCTATCCATGAGTTCCTTACTGTATATACACTGTACTCTTAAACTTCCTGATGGTACATTGTAGTATGTTAGTTCCTATCCATGAGTTCCTTACTGTATATACACTGTACTCTTAAACTTCCTGATGGTACATTGTAGTATGTTAGTTCCTACTCATGAGTTCCTTACTGTATATACACTGTACTCTTAAACATCCTGATGTACATGTCATTATAAAAGCTTTTGTCTTTTTTTTGTAATAGAATTGATGCTAACGTTACAGAAACACAATTAAATGTTGAAGCCGGCTATGGAGAACTTCTTAAGTATTTTAAAGGAGTGACTTCAAACCGATGGCTGATGGTTAAAATATTTGCTGTTATAATCATCTTTTTCATTATATTTATTGTATTTCTAGCATAAAATTTAATTATAAACACATAATAATGATCTAAATTATGATTAATGCTGATTAAATATGTTCTAATTATCCGTACATTTTGGAGGTGTGTCAGGAATATTGAAAATAAATTAATGAAAAAACTCCTTGATGTTGTTATTCTTGTTGGTTGTACTGTTTAGTGTTGATGTCTCCTTACTGATTAGTAGTCATGATGATATCCTAAGTGAGCTTAGATTCGGTGAAATGGATCTACTAGAATTGGAGAGATTGCATTACGAGGTGGAGATATCAACTACACCCATCAGAGAAGAAATGATAGAGGAAGGAAACGTGAAAGAGGTATAATAAGTTATGTATATGTATAGAACATTATCATCACACTACATTCTATAGTACAGAATACATGTACATTTAACTATTTGACATGAGGGGATAGTAAAGAGTAAGGTAATTGCGGGTAACTCCGGACACACCCAAACTTCGGACAGTTATACATATTTCGTACTCGTTCTCAACAAAGAGCAGCATTGCAACTACAATAGTTCTACTGTCACTAGCTACACACATATGCTTGAAAATGAGTATGATACAATGACTATGCAATACATTATTTACTCACAAATACGCAATTCACACTAACGAGTAGTATGGTCAGCTACATGTACATACAAGAATCACTACAATGATTATTTATTTGACTGCACCCACCCTTCATGAATAACCATAGAAATATTTTGTGTGGCTTTTCGCAAACCCATATCCCCACTTTACAAATATCTATAGTTAGAACACTCAACTCTGGTCACCAATTCATTATATGTTATTGAATTCATGTATATTTGTCTTTCATAAGTCTTCTTTGATGATGATTTCAAGACATGGTCAACGCTATAGCTGTATTCTTCCTGATACATCAGTTGAAATGGAATTGAAGATTACTAATGATGACGATGATGTCCTTGCTATAGCAGATCTACTACAAGAATTGAAACAGAAGTGCCTGATAACTGTAAGTACAAACAATTCAACCATTAACACACGTTCTAATAACTCTACTTGAAATATTGATTTAGAATTATTTGATAAAATAGCAGGTTGATTCTAGAGAACTAAGTGACGCTAAGTAATAGGAGACAAAAGACTGAACCAACACATATACATGTTGTCTCCACTTCAACAATGTACAGTCTATTGTTACTATTATTCTGTTTAATATATCACACATGTAGGGTTCAAATAGTATATACAAACCACAGAATACAATAATTTCATGATTGAGGGAGAACAAATACATCAACTAACAATACCTATACACCTTACATACTCCATATGATAAATATAACATTATATCCTGACTCCTTATATAAAAGTAACAGCTGAAAATGGTTACCATATAGCAGGATATTTTCGTAGGGCCTAATTTTTGTGTTTTGATCGATATTCGTTGGTTAAAATTTTTTTTGGCGATCGATATTGCTCTAACTCCACCCATGACAATACAAAAATTCGTTACATTTTTGTGAGTTAAATATTCGTGGAATGGCTCTTGTACACGAAAATTAGACCCCATGAAAATATCCCGCTATACCATATTGTACTTGTACTTCATGTAATTATTGCATATCTATAATCGTGTATTCTTAATGTGAGGCAGTATAACTTAGTAAGTAAAGATAGGACACAAACTTGAATTAAAAACTTATTTTTCTCTTTCTAACAGACAAGATCAGCAGTGCATATGAAAGCTAATTTATGTTATAATTTCGTGTCATATTCTATGAGTGGCGATACAAATGATTAACTACATTATTGCCTAACCCTTCATACATGCAATGCTTGAAATAGTTTTTTTTTGTTATCAATTGCTTATAATCACGTGTTCTTGTTCTCTTTAGAATACAGGATGGTGGACATATAAGTATTGTCATGGTAATAATATTACACAGTTTCATTTAGAAGGTATGTCATTATCCAAAACTCCCAACCTACTAACATATCTCAATAGGAGAGCTACTGATGTAATTGTGTACTGTATATATCATTCTTACAGGTGATAAGATAGTTAGTGATGTAGTTTATGTGGGTCACTATGACACAGAAGAAGAATGGACTGAAGATAAACTTCAGAATGCCATGGTTAATACTATAGTTATACTTCACTATGTATTTATGTGTATGTATATTTATGTATATGTATATATATGTATATATAGCATTATGCGTGGGCGGATCAAAGGAAATGGAAGCACTGTATATCAGACAAAGTGCCTGTGGTTAACTGTATAACCCTTTGATCCTTGATACAGTCTCACCAGACATGAAGTAACAAATTTTTAAGAATGAGATGATATACTGTAACAATAATAACGATTTGAATATGACAGATGAGAATAAAATGATGATTTGAATACATGACAGATGGGTACATGATCAATAAAGAGAATCCTCAGGGTTACTGTTCTCATCTTCGTCACTACACAAGCGTCTACGCTTTTCCTTTTCGCCATTTCTTTTCAACTTCAAACTAGGCCTTCGCTTTGCTCTTTTTTCTTCTTCCTCAACGTTAGTGTCAACTTCTTTACAGGCCATTCCAAGCTTTAGATAGAGACGAGACCAATCAGAGGATTGTAAACTTGTAATTCACGAAAAGGTCACCTATAGTAGAATGCATGCTGTACACAATCACTCATGCGCACAATAAATTTTCGCCCATGCATAATGCTATATATTACTTATGACACGCCTAGCCGGGCTGTATCTGATCTGATTTACAGTCACCTCCCACTCGGGCGCTACGCGCCCTCGTGTTTGGTGACTGTAAATCAGATACAGCCCTCCTAGGTGTGTTATAACTATTACATGTATGTACATCTGTATGTATGTAATGTATTTTTGTAAACATATAATTATGTATGTATGTATGTATATTTGTATGTACATGCAAGTATGTAGGTACTTGCCACTGCTTCGTATGTACATGTATGTATGTATGTATGTATATGTATGTATGTATATTTGTATGTACATGCAAGTATGTAGGTACTTGCCACTGCTTCGTATGTACATGTATGTATGTATGTATGTATGTATGTATGTATGTATGTATGTATGTATATGTATGTATGTATATTTGTATGTACATGCAAGTATGTAGGTGCTTGCCATGCTTCGTATGTACATGTATGTATGTATATATGTATGTATGTATGTATGTATGTATGTAGTATGTACATGCAAGTATGTAGGTGCTTGCCACTGCTTCGTATGTACATGTGTATGTATATATGTATGTATGTATGTATGTATGTATGTAGTATGTACATGCAAGTATGTAGGTGCTTGCCACTGCTTCGTATGTACATGTGTATGTGTACTATGTATTATTCCAAAAGTGTTTTTTTACCATTGTACATATATACAAACAGAATCGTCGAGGCAAAGATCGAAGTACAGATCACAGTGTTCTAAAGCTACCATCTCACGATGTCACTTATGTCAATGGAAGTATATGTCAAATTATTAATAAACCTAGATCTGCTCATGCCAAGGTGAGCAACTCATAATGTTCAAGTATTATACCATGCTGGTTTCAATTAACACACCTTTTGCTATTTAATGTTAAATTTTCAACATTGTGCATTATGCATGTAATTGAATTACCACCCAAAATAAAACTGTGATTTTAAACCTCATGTGCTCCTGTTTCAAATAATCCACCTTTTTATCAAAAATTATTTCTACAATGTTGTAGATGCTGTTTACCATGTTATTATTTCTAAGGGGGTGACTTAATTGAGATGAATTTTTCTTTCTTTACTTTCCAGCTGACTTGCTCTCCATTCCATTCTTATAATGAAATTATAAGAGTTGTTGAAGAGGAGACATGCAACTACACATTTGTAATTCATTCTCCCCTTCTTTGTGATCATCCACTCTTTGTTCCTGAAAATAAAATGGGTTTATTGAATATTCAGTGTTCTCCTGTCCTTTCAGAGAAACAATACAATACATACATGAAATCAATGCAAGAATGTAAGATATAAAATAGTATTTGAAGTATGATGCATTGGTGTATCAAAACCACTGACAGGTTGTATTTCCCATAATTGTATATTAGTCTCATGGGTCAGACAACTAGATGAGGAGGTAACATCTGTGATCAAAATGTGATCAAGACATTCCCTCCTTTGTTGATCATCTGGCCCACAATACTAGTGCTATACGAAATTCATACAGCACTCCATCAAGAGCACCTTTTATTCATTCATGCATTACTATAAAGAAATGGGAAATGAGCCTCAACTTTCATCTATATACCTTCTTGTTTTTAGATGCAATAGAACAGAAATCTACTGAAGAGACTCAGGATGAAGAAATGCAGAAGAACAGTGAAGTACCTCTTGTAAGTATTCTAGAAATGTTGACAAATTCGATTATAGAACAAGTACAAATTGAGTTTGGTACAAAGGAAGATGCAAAAGGAGAATTAGTTGAAGAGGATGATGAAGACAATGATTTGTCAGATAAAGAGTTAGATGAATTTATTGATAAACTAGTTTCTGATTCACTAAACAAAGCATTTGGTATTAAAAATTCAGAAACAGATGGCTCAGAAGAGAATAGTGAGGACAACAGTAAAGATGAGATCACTACAACTTCAATGAGGAGAGCTCCTAAAGGCTCAGGTACAGCAAATGAAGAAGTAGTTTCTGAGGGATCCAAAACACAGCAACCTACAGGATCTGGTAAAAAGCAAATTCCTGGAGTGTCTGGTACAAGAATACACGACACTGCACAAAATTATGGAGAGAGTAGAGCTGTAGATCATCCAGAAGGTTCTTTAAATGATGAACAATTGAAGAATGTGGATGAAAAGAGAAGCAATGAAAAACGTCCAGAGACAATCAGTTTGAAAAAGGACTTGACAGGTAGTACTCAGTCACAACATTATAAGCAAAATGAGGAAAAAGAAAAGAGTATTGTGGAAAATATGTCAACTGAGATGAAGAGAGAAGAGGAATTGGAGAAAGATGAAGATGATACTCACAGTAAAGATCCAAGCAAAGAACAAACATCAGGTATTTGTAATATTTATTTATAAAATGTTTCTGACTAAACTTTCATGGCAGAGCATACACTGCTTAAAATATACACAGTGAAAGAAGATGGAGATGACAAGGATGGAAAATTAGTTAGAGAGACAGAAGTCTCCAGCGGAAGAGATGCTGTGAAAGTTCTATCAACAATACTGGAAGAATTACTGGTATCATTATAATTATATATATCAATAATTATTATGAAATCGCGACCTGATTTGGGGCTTTTACCACCAAAATATTTCGATCTAGCTATTCCGATGTTTTGTATAGAAAGTCAACAAATTGGTTTTTTGCAAAGGTTAATGATACCACATATTGACTACCTATACCAAATGGTGGAAAACTGAGTAAGCATTGATTCATTGAAAAGATCCCTTTTTATGCATTCTGTTACAAAATTACAAGTTATAGATAGTTAAGATAATTTCTGTTGGCTCCATAGTTAAAATTACGCATAGGTAAAATAAGTGCTGAAATGTACTTTCTATCGCACATGAGCACTTGTGTAAAAGCGTACTCAAATTGTCGTTCAATGTTTTTCCAAGGGCACAAAAATATTACCTCATTGGCCTGTTTTTCTCATCATAGATAACATTTAATGTTTTCTTTGTCTATTATTATTGATATTTTAATAGACTGATGGGTTTCTGGACTCAAGTGACAGTGTTAAAGATCGAAAAGAAAGAAAAAAACAAGAAAAACTTGAAGAAAATTATGATACATCTTGGGATGTTGAAGATGAGGACGAAAGCAGCTAATATTTTTAAGATCATTGAACAGATTACTTCTCTACCGCATTATATCATAACTTTTATAGTCACTTATACATATATAATTACATATATGAATACAATCCACTTTTTTCTAAATTCTGGCATTGAAAAATTTTTTTATTCTCATGAAGTTGTTGCCAGTTGAGTTCAGTAAGCATAAGCACAACTATTATAATACATTAATATTTATTTTACACACTGAAATTCATAGGCTTTCCAATGCATGGAGGATCAGATAAAGAGAAAGCATCTCTGAGAGGAAGAATTCCAATATCTGAAACAACATGTGAAGATTTGCACAGGTAAGCTAAAAATTCTTGATAAGTGATTTCTGTTCCACATTGTTCAGAAATGTTTTTAACGGATTTTGGAGATGGTGCTACTTGTCCCAGATGCCAGTCTCGAATTTTGATACACAAATTCTCAATAGCTTGCAAAAATGTTTCCGATGAAAGTCTCATAGATGGAGAAGTGAGAGTTGAGTCCTTCACTTTGTATCGAGAATCTGATAGCGGAATTTCTTTTGGTTCTTGTGAATTATCTAATCTAGGTAGGATTACAACACTAGGAACTGAATGTGTCATATGTTGCACTCCTTCTAATTGCTTATATATAGTCTCACACTCCATCAGAAACTCTTCATAGAAGAAAAGGACTTGAAACAAGTAGATAAAGTCACTAAATGTTAGCTTTATTTCTGAAACAGGTATCAACGACCTGTAAATGTTTGTATGAACTGTGATAATATCATCGATTATTTTCATTGGGAAATCAGAACATAAAAGTTGTACTAGTTGATGATAGTGTGATCCATTCATTACTGTTTCTACCTTTTCAAGTTTGTAAAAACACTGCCAAAATATTGTGATGAAAGAAGCACGGTTGTAAGGAGTAGATGAAATATAGTTGTACTCCCTTGAGTACACATGTACTCCAGTACGAACCTTGTGGAAATATTCAGTTAAAATTGCAAGTGGGTGAATTTTAGAGTTCTTAGTTGTTCTTTTTCTCATCACTATAGCAATTGCATCTTCTATGTATGCCATCAAATGATGTTTCTTTACATAATCTTCTGGATCCATTTTTCTAAAAGGGGTGGAGCTGAAATGGGTGTGGTTCTCAGCATTTTCAGTAACAAGAAAAAACACTAGAATGTATACAAGAAGCAATTCATACAGACCAGATATGGACTCATTAGCTGATCACTATGTCACAGCTGGAGAAGCTTTCCCTCTATCCATACCTTTAGAGAAAGCAGATATGGGAGCAGTAACATTTAGTTCCAATTCCACAAGTGAATTAAATGACCTACAGCTATTGTATGAATTAAGTACAACAGATATACTAATTAGGAACGCATTGCCAGGTTTTGGTCAGCCTGGAATTTATCGGATAAAAGGTGTTCAAGCTGCAAATCTTGATCTCATTAACTTAATACCTGGATATCTTGAAGGTATAATGGCTCGATTAACTTTGGAAACAAATCAAAATATAGTGTTTGAACCAGATCCTTTATTTGCAAAGGAAGATAGCAACAAATCTATAAGTTCTTCACGAGAATTCAGTTCGAATAGAGTAACATTGATGGCATCTGTACACGAGTGTGGACATCTTCGAGATGTCCTTTTATTCTTGAAATCGGAGAATCTCGATAACTTTCCTTTAGACAGTTTGAATCCATATTACAACTCAAATAAAAATCAACGTGATAAGAAGAAATATGAGGCTAAAAACGAACCACCACTAACCTACCTTGAGACATTGCCTTGGTGGTGTTTACACATCCCATATTGGATTTACTCGAGAAAGATTCGCAAATTAGCTCAAACCTTTCTACTGCTTTACTCTTTATTTTCAATAATTTGGGCGTCATGGCAACTATATCGTCATGTAAATGTTATCCAAGTTGCACTGGAACCTTTTGTGCATATATTCAGAGTTTATTTAGAAGAAATAATGGAGTATCTAGATGATGTATTGGCTGGGTTCACTTACTACTGGACATGTCTTCTAAGCCCTCTGAATATTATCAGAGGTTTATTGATGATGCCTATCTTCAATGCCCTAATTCAGTTAAAAGATATCTTCATGCCTCTAGTAGCTCCAATAATTAAAGTTCTGTCTCCTTTCTCAAAATGTTTTGCTATTGTTTGGCGAACTTTGCAGAGCTCCAGGGTGGCAGTTCAGTCATTAGACATAACACGAATAAGACAGAATATGGTGATTAACCTTTTAATAGGCAGCTTAAAAGCTTTTGCATTAGGATTGGCAAACCTTGTTGGTTACTCTAAAGCTAAATCTAAACAGATGAAAGCAGTCAAAGCTCAAACAGCTATGAAGGGTAGCATAACTAGTCCTGGAATATCCTTAACTCCAGATCAGAGAAAAAAGAGAAGTTCCAATCGAAAAGATACAATGCCTGTATATTATAGTTCACCACTCACAAAACACAATAGTTAGTGAAGACAGTCATATACAATATATAATGATATAATATACCTATAGCATGAATATTAAAATATATTTCTATACAGTTTGTAACTCTATCTTTTTAAAATGATACATACATACTTAACTAATATAAACTCATTAAAAGAAATGTTTTAAAAGTGTATTTATGGATTCCGTGTGATGAATCAGATCCCTGCATGGCTGCACCAGAATAACCAGGACACTGACCATGAGGGACTGGATAGTGGCTATACATCACCAGGGTATTTATAACCTCATATCTCTGGCTGTGCAAATACCAGATATTTATTCATGTGTATCAGACCACTAGCTGTGCAAATATCAGATAATTGTTCTCATGTGGCCAGATCCCTGGCTGAACACGATTATATAGGTAGTAAGTATGTATTGATGCAATCCAGACAATAAAAACACAACACATGTATTTTAACTATTACACAAAACTTAAAGTTTACTAGTCAGAAAACAGTAAGAGGGGTGGTAAGACAGTGTGTGTCTAGAGTTACAAATTGGTCATCATCGCTTTGATTGACTTGGACCTGCCTGCTGTTTCAACATGCCATAAATCTTCTCTTTCAGCCATTCTTTGTTATGAGGAGTGTATGCACTACTTGAGCTTTGGTGACTAAAAAAATAATTACACACATGAAACTTGAGTACATTGTTAGTGATTATAAATTATATATTTAAGTGTTATACAATATCAGGGCTCTCACCAGTAAAACAAAATAGGGAGGGAAATGGAAAAAACCACATTAATTATACATAAGGGGTGTATTCTATCTTTCACACATGATCTTGTTTGTTGACATCGATTAATGCCTCCACAAAACTAGAGAAAGTCTGTTATTTGACAACTCTTCTTCATTATTGCTCAATAGAAGTTTAGATTGGGGGCCAAACAGTATAATAGAAGGATAATAGGAGGGCATTCTGAAGAGACAGGGAACCAAAATGCCCCCCTATAGAAGCCTGGAGAGAATGACTTGACAAATTGACACTTATTAGTACATGGATGTAATGAACATATGGAGTTATGGACAGCTATTTTTTCCAGGCCATCCTTACAGTGATAAGTTTGCCATCAAAGACTACGATTACTTGATATTTATTGAACTCTAATCACAAGGGAAACCTAACCTATCCCTAACCCTACTATAAATGAACCTCATAATGATATTCATGAGATTTTGTTACACGTTATTGGATGTGGAAATCATATATACTACAGTCAAATTCAATAGCACCTCTCTAATTATAATATATTTAGTAAGTACATGTATATATGATGACTTACACTAAACAACTCAAGTCATGAAGGTCATCAACGAACTTGAACAGTTCACTAATATCATATGTAATTGAGGGACTGTGAGGATGTAGTTGACGAAGATGTTCTTCATAAATTTTACAAATTCCTATCAGATGAAATAATTACACAATTATAATTATAATTATCTTGTTGATTATAAATTATATATTGGAGTGTTATACAATATCAGGGCTCTCACCAGTAAAACAAAATAGGGAGGGAAATGGAAAAAAACCATTATTAATTATTCATAAGGGGTGTAGTCTATCTTTCACAACTTTATTAAGTGGAGCTGACGCGTTTTAATATTCATCATCATAATTGCATTCTTGTAGTACAAGCTGATGTAAAGGCTGTGTCCAGACCCTTCCCCGCTTTAGGGTTGGGTGTGGCTTGCGAGACTAGGCAAACATTGCTATATAACTAATTATACATTAATTATAGAGGATCATGTGATTATATTTACCTTCCAGACATTCTTCTATAGATTCGTAGTCAGTATAAGTTCTTGTTTCATGTGCTCTTGTTGGTTGAATAAGTAGAATAGTATGTGGCTGTATGAAAAGTGTCTTACTAAGTGTACATACACACATATTTAATATGTTATTGTTGAAAATGAATAAATATAGAGCAATAACATTCTTATATACACTACTCCATTCAATAGCCAACCTTCAAAATATAATGTCATACTCACCATCTTAACTATAGGCACGCCTTGTTTTGGTCTGTCAACTCCTCAGTGCAACGCACATGGCCGTATATTAACAACCAACCAATCAGATTTGACTGTTTTTACGATCACATGGAATTCAAAAATGGTGTACTTTGTAAGTCACACGTATCATAATTATGTACAAAATTGAATTTTATGATTTCTATAGCCTCCTCCTTCACCTGATAGTGATTGGGATTCTGATAAAGAAGAGGATGGGATTGCAGACCAACGACCATTGGATATTGACTGGTGAATATCTTCTGTAAATTATGCTGTTATATATATATATATATATATATATATATATATATATATATATATATATATATATATATAACTCACACTTTCAACATAATTATTGTGCGCTTGCAATCATTATAATTATACAAATCTACAACTCATTTTTATGGTGCTTAGTTTCGTTCCCATACTTGCTGAAGGTAGTTTTCCTTCAGCGAGTCAGGAATGAGACTAGTTACTCTCGTACATCACCAGACACCTTATGTTAATTGATCTTGTATAGCCAGACCCAACCTACTGCAAAGATTAACTTCATGGAGAATGAGACTGATGCTTTGGTATAGTATATAATTTTATATTATATTTATATATATATATAATATTATTATATATATATATATATATATATAGTTTGCAGTATTATTAGTACAAGGATTTTTTTTCTTTCTAAAACATTCTCTGACTATGTTTACTTCTCAGGTTTGCTGTTCAAGGTCAGGTGGTAGGAATTTGTTCACTACCTGGTAATCGTTTAGGTGGAGCTAGGCGAAGCCTTCCTGCTGATCTTAAAACATTACAGAGATGTGGTATACAAGACATCTTTGTGCTCTGTAGAGATGCTGAACTAAACAGGTATATAACACGAAATAACCTTAATCAGAAATTTCTTTCAAATTGGAGTACTTACTTAAACATGATTTAGTAGGTTATGTTTTGTAATAGTAGCTTCTTGCAAATCATTGACTTTAAAATACATTTTTAACAATTCAAAGTATTATGGTACAGAGTACAAAATAACCATTGTATATCAAGTGGTCAATGAGTCTGGCCAAAAGTAGTTTGGTGGCAATAAAGTATATTTTGCTTATGATATTATTATTATTTTGATGAAGTAAAGGAGAGTTTATTGTTTTGTCCACTCTTAAAATGTTTTTGAATTTGAAGTAAAATGATTCAATTATTTGGTTCTCCCCCCTTGTGAGTGAGTAATCATTGTTATTCTACAGATGCCGAGTACCCACACTTCTTCATGAGTATGAACAACATGAAATAGCTGTACATCACTTCCCTATAGAAGAAAATAATATTCCAAATCTTATCCAGTGTATTCAGCTGCTTTCTGAACTTCATAAAACTATCACAAGAAAAAAGACCGCTGTTCAGTAAGAGAATATTACCTGACTCAATTATCAGTTTTATTTTTTATTGTACATATAGTTGTTATGATGGAAATGGACGAACTTGTTTGTGTAAGTTTATAGCTGTATTAATGAAACGAGTTCACTATATGCCATTACACAGTGTTAGCAATGTATGCTATGATAATGGATGAATACCTGACGGCTGGTAATGCAATTGAATTAGTGAGAGGTGTCAGAGGACCAGGGGCCATACAAACTGTCAAGGTACAATCAATAATCAATACATCTTTTCAATTAATTGTAACATGTCATGATCAGCATTACTACACTCTTTTCCTTTATATCAGCAATACAATTTCATAATGGGATTTCATCGTCACATTGGTGAAATAAGACCTCGTGTGTTTCAATCATAATCTATGAATGGCTGCAATCATCAACTTACGTGTAATTTTATATTTTGTTTTCAAAGTTTTTTTTTCTACACATACATAGTTTTCTTTGTTCCCAGTATCTTTTTTTTGTTTTTTGATAAGGAATCTGAAATGTTTAAAAGGATTCGTATAAAGTGTGTAATATCTTATAATAGAATACTTAATACATTATGTTTCATGTATGCTGCTTTGAAACCATGTGTCTCATGAGAAAATTGTTAAGTTTTTCCAGTTTTTTCACATCTTGTAACTGGTCTGTCCTGTATTTGATACACTATAACAAAAAGATATAATAATTATGGAGAATAGGGTAACTCGTGATGTTTTAGTTTTACTACAGTAGAAGCAAAGCCACTAAGGGTAAGTTTACATGAAGTGCAAGATCTTTAACACTATAGAGAAGGAGTTTGTATTCCTAAACAGAACTTCACACTGTCCCAAAATAATATAGTACAGCTTGAATGATTATGGGTTTTCTCTAGTCGTTGCCCAGACTAGTCGTGACAATCAAAATTAACCTTCATACCTACCAGTGAAACAAATGACTTTTGAGAAATGTGTTGATGTGTGATAAATTGTGTTTGCGTGGTGGGAGGACAGAGAACTGTCAGGATGAGGAGTGTACAACTTTCCTTGTCTAATGACATAGTTACAATTCAGCTTTGGTATGATCCTATAGATCTATGGTTTGTCCCTTTAGCTACGAACGTAAACTATTTGTAACTCACCACTCTATCATCAGTTATTTTCAAAACTAGTGAACCATCACAGTGTCTGTATTTCACTACAAATCTGGCCTACAATTACAAAATCATTCATGTAATTTCAAACAAACCTCTATAACTTACCTTCCAAGGATCTTGTGAATATAGCCTATCTGCTGCTTTAGAAAACTCGTCCCAGTTATCCAGGTATGGCATATTTGTACAGTGTTAGCACAATGAACACATGTGCAATAATAATACATTACATGTACATGTACATTAATTAAGGGGTGTGGTATATTAGTAACCCACGTGGAAATTTAATTATGACTCGTACAGCGAGAAAGGATAGGAAGAAACACTTAGACTCTAGTTCCTGGACTGAACTATCATCTACAACTCTTGTTAAAGAACAAGAAAGAGATAAGAAATTTGAAAGTGGTAAGTTCATTTATACTAGTACCATATTCTGTCCACCCTTTTGTACTCTAAATTAGAACTTTGAAACCATGTATAGTACAAGAATGAGACTTACATTAGCAGAACAGGGTTGAGACAGAGATCTTGGGTGCATTATAGCAATATCAGATCGACTGAAAACAATGACACTCATATGACACCACACCTCCAACCCATGTGTATCAGTATGGTCCATAGATGATTGATAGATAGATAGATAGATAAGTTTTCATTGTCAACAAGAAATGTCCCATTAGCCATGGGCTGGTCTACCTGGCAGTCCATACTAATGCATGAGTTAGAGGTATGGTGTATTGTGAATATTAACAAGGTGCTGTTCTTCTCAATTGATCCTGAGATTGTGGACAGACTTTAGATATAATTATATAAATATATGAGTAGGAATACTGCAATTTATGTTTTGATACCTGTAGTTGATAGAAGTCATAAAAGGAAAAAAGATTTATTGCATGATGTTTCTGGACAACGTATTACTAAAAGAAAGAAAAAGAATAAGCACTTAAAATTAACTATGAACGATATTCCGGAGTTATCAAAAGAGACCGTCAGCAGCAAGAATGAGGAAGATTCAATATCTAGAAGAGCTTCAGAACTAAAGAATGAGAAGTTAAAATCTTCGACAGATGACAAACAGTTGAAACTTACTAATAGAAGGAAGAAAGGAAGACAAGTTGGTAAAACTAAGAGAAATATTCAAGCTAAAAGAACGTTTGAAGAAAATGTTGATGAGAAACGGTTGAAAAGAAGAGAACAGAGGAGAATTAGGAGGGCTAAAGCGAAAGTAACTTCATTATTAAATTTGTTGATTTTTATAATTCAATTCACATTCTTCTAGGTTTGTTTTAATTGTAGACAACCAGGGCATAGACTTGAAGAATGTCCTAACCAAGAACAAGAAACAGGTTTATGTTTCAAGTGTGGTTCTACTGAGCATAGCATTAACAGATGTAAAGCCAAACTCCCTCCAGGTAGATAAATACTTTATTGATTCATGAAGACAGCATCTCGATAGTAGTAATACAAATAAAATATTTTACAACCAGTCTTGGTTTTTCAAAAGGAGTGCAATAATATTGACTGTGTTTGAAATATTTAGACAGAGAAATGTGATTGGTGTTAAGTTTCATTTTTTTTAAATTAGGTACATTTCCATTTGCTAAATGTTTCATATGTGGTGAAGATGGTCACTTGTCAAGAAGCTGTCCTGACAATCCCAGAGGCCTATATCCTGAAGGTAAACACGATTAGAGTACAGGTGCTACAATCTTGAGAAAAATTTTACTTTAAATGCTTGACTGGATGAGGAAACAGGCCATTCACCTGAATTGTGAATGTTGGATTCAAATTATTATTTTTCCCCTACTATATAGTATCACATAGTCATGGAATTGTTGAATGCACATGGCACTTCACTGGTATCCCGGTGAGGTATGTTCGGCTGAGGGTCGTTTAGAATGTTTGTCTGAGAATGTTGGTAATGCTAGCTGTATGGCAGTATTGTTTTTTTTCCCACGAGGAGGGTGGGCTTGTCTGGAAACAAATGGGTTGCAACTTGCAAACCTACCTAGGATTTCTTCATACATCATATTTAGCTGTGTACTTAATGCAGTGTTTCCCCCAAAGGGTGGTAACATGGCGCTCCACCACCCTTTAGTCTTGCTCCCCCACCCTTTAATGATAAAGTTTATGCTGAAAAACAATACTGATTGAACATTGTTAACCAGACGTCATGTACCGCGGATGTACTCCCCCACCCTTAATAATTATCCTAGGGGAAACGCTGCTTAATGGAATCCATTAAGCAAGTATTTACAATTTGTTCAAAATTGTTTTGCAATATTGATTTTGTTTCCTTTCTGTCACACACTCATAATTATTACAGGAGGGTGTTGTAGTCTTTGTGGTTCAGTGGAACATTTGAAGGCAAACTGTCCGACTAAACATAATACATCACAATCAGGTATATTCACATAGCTTCAACATTTTATGTTATTAAAATATTCTACAGGTGAGACTACAGTTCTAGATGTGACTGTCAACTCTAGCAGTGCAGATGCTGATAGTTTTAATTCCTCAAAACCAACACAAAGGAAAGCTCACAAGAGTACACCCAAAATAGTCAAATTTTAAAAACTGTTTAATAGTTATCAATGAGTCAATAAACAGCACTTCACACAACTACTTGCTACTATAAATAGGAAACTGCACTTAACTAATTTGTACTTGGATTGTACAACGGCTATAAAAGGCATCAAGATGTAATTACAGGTCTAATGACGCCAAAAGAAATACATCATGTAAAATTATGTTATCAACCAAATTAAACAATACAGTGTTTTAAAAGTACAGAAAAAGAAAAAAGGTTTCAAATGTTTATTAAGTATATAAATGTCAGTAGGTTATTCGTCTCTTTCCTCATTGTCATTGACCTGTGGGGAAGGAGAACGAGACCTCATTTCCTCTTCTCTCCTGGGGCTATCATCACGACGAGGAGAAGCTGAAGGGGAATGACTTCGAGAACGTTCTTTTTCTTTTTCTCCGCTTCCTGAACGATTGTCACGAGGAGATGCACTTCGGCTACGATCATTTGGAGAATGAGAACGGCGTTCCTCATCTTGTGATTTTTCAGGTGACCGATCAGGTGATCTATCTTTAGATTTGTCTCTAGATCTGGAACGGCTTCGAGAGCGATCTCGAGAACGAGATCTGGAACGTGGAGAACGACTTCTATGACGAGATCGACTCCTAGATCTGCTCTTAGAGCGGGACCTGGAATGACTATGAACAAAAACTTATAAATCCAGTAAAAACTTTTAAAATGTCTTAACATACCTTTTCTTACGACCACGATAATCATCAATTAGTCTGAGACGACGTCCATTTAATTCTGCACCATCCAATTTCTTCAAAGCAATTTTCATGTCATCGTGAGTGGCATACTCTACAATGCTGTAAATGGTATATTGTTAGATTACAATGAAAAGATTTCATAGTGTTACCTACCCTTCCCCTACTCTTTGCTTGTGAGCATCAGCATATGTTATCTCTCCTGCAGATCGCATGAAATCTTTCAAGTCCTGATGTATATGTAGAAATTGAAGAGAGGTTAAAAAAGTAAAGTGTAGTTAGTCTATTATAATATAAATATATATAATGATGAGACGGCATCTTCAATGCAGTGTAGGAACAGTCTTCTGGTCACAAATTCTCTCTGCTCTAAAGCTAGCATCCTCTAACTGACATCAGACCATACACATACATATATAGCGAACAATGTACATGTACATATTACCTACTTGAATGTACAGTGTATATACACACAAGCACAGGAGGAACTACATACCCTTCGAAGCTGTATGTAGCTATTTATCAGGCCATCACATGTATACACATACAAAGCTTCCTGATTGGAGGAACTAGAACCACAAAAACGCCGAGGGGGGCACAAAGGAGGGGAGTCTACAAGTAGGGCATCTAGACCCTCTTTATCATGTTGTAGTGAGCAGAAGGCAAAGCCTAGGAGAGCTCCGCAAGTACAGAGCCAGACTCAGACAACAGACCAGTACCCATATGAACCACCTTCAGACCAGTGAACACACACTCACAAAAGTATCACACATGCCTTAATAGAAACAAAATGAATGTAATCAAGTATAATTATATACATGTACATAAAAAGGTTATGTGTACACATATACGTAGGCTTAACAAAACAATGACTCAAAATAATCTAAATGTACTTGTACTAAAGCATGACTAGAAGCTAACACTACAAGATGCATTCTAATGAGCTCATTTCTGCTTTCCTTACCATTCAACCACCTGGTGAAGGAAATTTGGTATCTAAGAAGTCTAACGATTGATTCTCTTGAATACCAAATTTTATTAGTTTCCTATACTAAATAAATGGCAAAACATTTGAAGTGTTTCAAATTATTCAGTGGAAAAATTTTTTTTTATTCCTTTCGTATTAAAAATTACGTTGTGCATGCATGTACAATTATAACCTGTATAATCTACTATGCTCACCTGCCAGCTGACCCTGCTCGAAATATTCTCAACCAAAATTCGATAATCAGTACGTAATGGAGGACCATATCGACTAAAGAAGACAAAAGATTAATGTAATTACATGGTAAGGAAGTTGACAAATACATTCTAAAGTCTATTCACATTTATGACCTCAAATTTACATGTAGGATGTAATAACAATATAGGACGGTTAATACATTATTACAATAGTGAAACAAATAGATGAAATTTGACATTCAAAAAGGACCATAACGATTGTTGATCATTGGAAGCAAAATTTTTTCGAGGTCATGATAATCTTTATATTACCTGTTATTCTGGTGACCTCTACCTCCTCCTCTGTCTCCTGAACGGTAATAATCTCTACGAGGACGATCATTATAACGATATCCTCCACCGCCTCTTCCACCACCATCGTGATCCCTAGATCCACTACCACCATGGGCTGGTTCCACTATAACTCTATTAAATTTTGGATAGAATAAGCACATGGAAAGTTACACTTCATTTACCTTTCACCAAGCAATTCTCTTCCATGTAATTCCATTACAGCATCTTCTGCATCTCTGTTGTCATCAAATTCCTATATTGATAATAATAGTAATGTAATAATGAACAAATTATATATATATATATATGTTACATCCTTATCACTTACAACAAAACCAAATCCATTCTTTAAATTAATGTCCTTTATCCTGCCAAATCCTCTGAAAAATCTCTCCACATCCTTTTCTTTGGAATGATAAGGCAATCTTCCTATGTACACGCGATTGTAAGACGACATATCTTTGAAGAGAGCCAAGAAAAATGAGGTGGACAAGTGTTGAAGTGTGCTGCTTTTTTTTCACTGCGCATGCGCGTTCATAACAAAACCCCGCCCAATAAATGAATTTATAATATTATGAGTATACAGAGTATCATGTCAACTAAAGGAGAGAAGGTTGTTTTAGAAAAACGAGGAGCAGGTGTGTATTTATGTAAATCAAGAAGTAATTAGTGTATTTAATTCATATACATTCATAATAAAATGTATTCATATGTCTGAGTATTTATATAGGATTGGGTTTCACAATACGAGGTGGTGTAGACTATGTCCATGTTCCTGATGATCCAGGTATCTTTGTGACATCTGTCAAACAAAATGGTGCTGCAGCAAGGGATGGCAGACTGAAACCTGGAGATAAGATACTAGAAGTATGGTCACTCAACTATACATATACACATGTATATAATTATTATAATATGAAATGTAACTGTCGGGAACCAAATGCCACAGAAGAGCATTATTATATTGCTTGTTGTTCTCCCATTTTATACAGAAACTCAATATATTATAGTCTTTAAAAGCTGTACAAAGTAGCAAACATTTAAAAGAGTTTATTGGAATAAATGTTGCAGCAGTTTGTCCCATAAAGGAGCGTTAATAATTGAAAAAGTAGTTGAAATGTGGTTTAATGGTTATTATATACTCGCCAGACATCTATCAAGAGGTGGATTGGATGGGAGTGTGGTCAATAGGTATTGTGTATCATCTATAAATATTTAATGAATTGCTACATGTATGTTTGAGGCCAGCTCTATCTATTAGCTTGCACTTTTGCAAAATTAAATGTTAATTTTGGTTTGGTTGTGGTTCATAATTATTAATAATGTATTGCTTTATTAACAGATTAATGGAAATGACCTCAGATCTATATTGCATGACCAAGCAGTATCTTTGTTTCATCATGCTGGAGAGAGTGTAGTTCTCTTAGTAGACAGAGGAGCTGAAGACAGACTTAGGGTGAGTTTGCTTAATATATGTTTGTTTTTCTGTAATCATAAAAATATTTATTACCACTCTCACATTTTCAATTGGGTTAAGTGAGTGATTCTGATCAACTATCTGTCTGTCTGTCACGAAAAATAAAGATATAATTATAGAGAAAAAATTTAAATGATTCTCTAGAATTTTTAAAGTAAAGGGCATATGATTAATTATTAATTATAATTTACCATGCCCTGAAACATCACCATCAATGAACTGTCAACTAGAGTTACAAGTTTATATCAATGGATTTTATGTTATATAGAGCAGGGGTGTGGAAACAGCCAGTCATGCAGGACATTGTCTGATACATCTAGTGAATGTCCGGTAAAACGAAACTGAACTGTATACAAAGTATATGGGGAGCAGGACAAGAGTGGCAAAAATAGGCCAAAATGTCCGGCAGTTGGCTCAATGTTTCCACACCCCTGATATAGAGTAGTTCGTTTTAGGTTAGCTCAATATGGTTCTGAGCTCTTGATTACTGTATAATCCCAACCATTCAGGCTTGTCCTGCATTTGTGGTTTTATAAAGTTACTGGACCATTAATAGTGATCAGTACTACTTGTTGTGTGTACATGTATTAATTTTTATCTGTTTGTATTTGCAGGCACCACAAGAGTCTCCATCACTTCCAATTTCACAACAGACATCAACAGCAACAAATGTACGAATTTTTATTGTAGCTCAAACTCAACCAGTTTAGAGAGCTATCCTGAGTAGATAATTACCATCAGTGCTGCTTTCTGCAAAGACCCTTGTTGAGTTTGTACTACATTATTACTCTGCATAGGATAGTTTATCTGATAAAGATAAAACCTATTTGTTCTAATTGTAAAAACAGAAGCACGGGTTGCCTCTCTTCCCCCCTTTAAAAGATTCCTGAATAAAACCCTAGATAATAATTGTGGTAGTACTGATAGGTCTTATGCAGTGCATAGCTTGACTATTTGTTATGAATTCCATTTGTCCCTCCCATGCATTTTTCATTTCTTTGAAGACTACCCTTTTAGTAAACCAAACTATATCTAAATTACAGGTCTACTGTAATAAATATAACCATCTGAAAATTCTGAAAGGCAAATAATGAACACTTCAACAAAAATTAAATTCCTTTTAGCAAGCTTATCTTTATTTTATAGCAATAATTATAACTAAAGACGGTTGCTATTGTAATACTAAATTAACACCACTGCTTGAAATAGTTTTTCAAAGTGTCCAGTAGAAACATATGGACAAAACAATATTTGACCAACAAGTTGTGGATTTTGTCCAGAAAAAAAAAGTCTCACAAACCAGCATTGTACCTGTTTATGGGTTATGAGATATACAAGTAACACACTAGGCTATGACTGCTTTGACTAATAATTAATCTTGCTGTGAGGTTACTGTCCTTATTTTGTTGTATTATTCTCATAACCAATCAGACAATTTATCCAGACAAATACAATTTTGTCTGGACAAAGAGGCAAAATGTCCCGAAAATGTCCAATTGCTGGATATTATTTCAAGCACTATAACACTAATGTATACCAACCACTCTTCTCTTATCTCCTTGTTAATCTATTCTCTCTGCAGTCCTCTTTGCAGATTTATAGAAAAAGATACTGGATACCAACAGTAATATTGATTATACTGCTTGGAATTCCAACTGGTTATTTCATTTTTAGACGTTTACGCCGATAATGAAGGAGTACTGTATGATTTATTTAGATATTGTCTCAAGATTTAGAAATTTCTAACTATAATCATTGTTTGTAATATTTATAACCTCGTATTTCATTCTATTATTATTATTTATTACATTGTATTATTATATGATGTTATCATGTGATGTCATAAAATAATCTGTATCAGTTATTATCGGCCGTTATTAGTATTAATTATCTATGGTATCAGTATCAGCTGGTTTTGCGTGATGTAACCAATATTGTAGATCACTGAAAATGATTAAAGCACCATTCATAGCCTTAGTTTCATTGTCAAGCCATTTGGTAGGTAGTCTCGTCCGCGATCCTCGCGGCGCCGATCTCGAAAAGGGGTGGAGTCTGGGGGCGAGACTTAAATTTTGTGGGTGTGTCACGTGGGGGGAGTATTATTTCTTGTGAATATATTTTGGTGGGTGTCATTTCTTGTACACATTTCAAAATGAGTTTGAGTAAGTTTTAAAATATTTCTATATTTTACTTAAAGATGAAATATCCCTTTATATAGGTCGTTGGATGATGTTTTTCAAAGAAGCTGGTATTCCATCTGCTTCAGCAAAAAAGTGAGTTTTCCAGGAC
This sequence comes from Petrosia ficiformis, assembly GCA_947044365.1. Taxonomy (NCBI): domain Eukaryota; kingdom Metazoa; phylum Porifera; class Demospongiae; order Haplosclerida; family Petrosiidae; genus Petrosia; species Petrosia ficiformis. The sequence goes on from OX345639.1 coordinate 5,641,067, forward strand.
AGAAACCATTATTATAATTATATATAAATTATGTATAATAATGTTTATGTATATACTGTAAAGGCGACCCTCTTTCTGAGCAGTGAACTTAGTCTGGTGAGCAGACCTTTCGCCTCCGCTTTTACATTGGGACGTGGCGGAGAAAAGGTCTGGAGATCCCGACACAATTTCACGAGCCGTAGGAATGTAATCAATCCATATGTCACATGATTTCACCACTCCTTGGCAGCGGTACTGTGACTATGTCTCTATTTGGTGAGTTTGCCATCTGCAAAGAGCAAATAAAAGATTGTATGGAGCATCATATAGTGTCGTTCTACAATTATTTAAAGTTGAAGCCACTATATTAGGCCTTGCTGGTAGTACTGACCTTCAAATACCTGTGCCAGTGTCACAGAGGGATCTAGACAAACTAGTCAGGCCACTCCTGACTAACCTTTATCTACCTTACTTTCAACAACTTGAGAAGTTGTCGAAAGTACGGCTAAATCAGTGCTACCACAGGACTGACAACAATGACAGTATACACTTTGGATAACAATTTTTTTGAGAATGACTTTATATTATGTTGAATACTACTGGCAATATGTAGTAGCAAAAGCTTTGTTGCTACCAGTTGGGTGCAAAACGAACACATGTTTACCTTGTAGATAGTGTAGTATAGCCTCCTTCTGTTTTACTCTTAAATTCGTGTAACCTAGCTCTTCGACTGCTGTCTGGACTGCCTCTTCCATTTTAATTCCGTGATCATGGCTAGAGTCATGTGACTACTCAAGTTTCATTGGCTCTATCAAGATTCCTGTAGAGCCCATGAAACCGTGTCGAGAGTCTCCAGACCTTTCCTCTGCCCTGTCCCAATATAAAAACAGAGGCGAAAGGTCTGCTCGCCAAACTACAATGAACTATATATTAACATTCACACATCTCATTTTAGTTATGCATCAATATTTGAAGATAACAGAATCTCCACAGATATGTTAATTGATTTGGATAAGGTAATTAAGAACAATGTATTCGTGATTTGATGTTTATTTTCATATTTTATTGTTAGGAAATATTGAGAGAGATGGGTATTAAAATAATGGGAGATATCATATCTATTTTGAAATATGCTAAGAAGATCCATAATCAGGTTAATAAAGGGAAACGGTGTTTTAAATATTCCATCATTGCTGTTCATTATAATCTAAGGTGCAGGCCAAAGCCATATGATCTATTTGTGCAACACTCTTTTAAGTTTTAAAATATAACTACATGTGTATATATAATTATATATGTGTTATGATGTGTATTATATTACATTGGATGTTTTCAGTAGTCTCCAAGGTGTATGTGCATGTCTGTGTGTGTCTGTACCTGTGTGTGTGTGTGTGTCTGTACCTGTGTGTGTGTGTGTGTGTGTGTGTGTGTGTGTGTGTGTGTGTGTGTGTGTGTGTGTGTGTGTGTGTGTGTGTGTGTGTGTGTGTGTGTGTGTATGTGTGTGTACCTGTGTGTGTGTGTGTCTGTACCTGTGTGTCTGTATCTGTGTGTTCGGTATCACTTGTATATTATTTAGTTTATAGATTTTCATTATTACACTAGGAATTGAAAGTAAAAGACTCACTCCCCACATCCAGTAAATCAGCAGTGAAAGTAGCACCAATATCTCACACAAACTCTGTTACAGGTTCTATTAATACTAGCCAGTCATTGACAGAGAGTAAGTGTTTGTTTAAAATATTTAGCTGCATGTAACTTGATTTGATAACTGTGTGTTGCATTCCTTGGAGCTTATGAAGCCACAAATAAATGTCCAACCATGTAGACCAAGGCTATTTAGTAAACGTACTATATGTGACTGTAGATGTGAAAATCAATCATTTGGCAAATATTTATTTTGTCTTACACTTATTATGAAGTGCTCATTACTCAGCCATTTTGTACAGGTAGTCAGGAAGAGCAACTATTGCTCCACCTGGATACCGAATTTAGTTAGTTTTCTGTTCAAAATGGCTGAGTAATGAGTACTAACGACCATCTAAATATACATGTAGTTAGTTATATATGTACATGCTTATTATAATTAAAGAATTAGACATAATCCTGGAAGTACATTGTATAGTATACAGTTGGATGCTCCTTTGTAGTATAAGCTCAGGTTTCTAGCTAAAGAGTGGAAGAGAGGTGCTGCACTGCTCTATGCAATGCCATTTCCCTTTGATGTGGTCAAAGGAATGCAATTAAATCACAAATTTTTGTGTCAGCACCACTCTGCTGAAGTGTGGCTAGCTAAAACACTGAAGCTGCTGTAATGAATATTAGCTCTGAGTCTGATAATACTACGTTGAATTGAAACTTATTATAAAGTCATAGTTTTGAATGTACATGTACTTGTACACTACTAGAGGTTTGATCCCTAACACACTATCCTGCTTTATCACCACATTTCCCATAGCAATTTTTAATGAATTTATAATAACTTCAGTTTCAACTCAACATAATTCTACTTTAAGGAATACCAAAATGTATATCGTTGTTTTTTGCTATCAGGTGATGATGTGTCTGTACAGCATTCTGTGTCAGCACCTGTGGATGTGAAACAATGGAGAGAGACACAGCATACTACTGAGGATAACACACCCTCAGAAGTACAGTATACAACAGCAACTTATCAGAAAAAGTTAGCTAAACTCACTGAATCTGAGAGTGTTAACGACGTACGCATACCACCTCTTGGCTCACTACATTCTGATAGGATTCAACTGAAACAGGATATCAAAGAAATTAATCCGTCACCTGATAAACCAGTGGTATGTAATAAATATAATAATATATATACACAATAAAGATTTTTAAATACATGTAGTGTGGCTATGTTTTTCAATGGAAAAGTATGTTATTTTTTAAAGATCAAGTTAGGTTGTATATTCATATGAGGATAGTATTGTAGCTATACTATTATCTGTACTAGGTATTTGTAACTATCATACAGACCAGTGTTTTTGAGATAAGCTTATATGGCACACCATTGGCCCAAAGAGCTTCTTATTTGGCAGTGCATAGCTCTTTCTTTGGGCCAGATGGTGCAGTTAATTATGATTATATTGTCACTAACAGCATTAACTCTTTGTTAAGTGGCTCAAGATGTATTCCCAATGGCACACACAGTAGAGGTTTGTATACTCTGAATGCTTAGGTTCTGTAGATGTGTAATTCCAGTCTTTGTATATGTTATATATAACATTCTGTTTCTTTCAGGTATTGGAGGAATATACCACAGCAACATACGAAGCAAGGTTGAAAAAAAAGGTATCACACACATTTGCTAAATAATTTTATTTTCTTCATTTGTAGACTAATACTATATAGTACATGTATGGGTAGCTACAGTATGTATTATATAGTACATGTAGCTACAGTATGGGTAGCTACAGTATGTATTATATAGTACATGTAGCTACAGTATGTATTATATAGTACATGTAGCTACAGTATGTATTATATAGTACATGTAGCTACAGTATGGGTAGCTACAGAATGTATTATATAGTACATGTAGCTACAGTATGTATTATATAGTACATGTAGCTACAGTATGGGTAGCTACAGTATGTATTATATGACCAATTTATAACTTCCCAGTTTGTTGGCATAGTGACAGACATTGTAACTATAGTAATAGAGTTATCACACAATGGCATACCAGGCTATACATGAATATTATAGAAAGTATAATATAATTCCGGCCACTCAGACGTGCTTCCTTTTTGCTATGGATTAGATAATAGTAATAGTAGACTACATGCACATTCTATCACTTCATGTCGTTTTTTATTTTTCTCCTCTCTCTTTTTTTAATCTTGTATTCTACTCTTTCCTTAGCGAACATCTAGTCATCCTACAGTTGTGAAGACATCAAAACCAAGTCCTGAAAAACACAGTAGAGTGATTCGTCTTCCCTCACCTGAGAAGAAACACCATCTTGATGACCCAGTTGAAAGAAGTAAAAGATTGTTAGAAGCTGCTGGGATATTTGGAAACACAGGTATAATAGATTATAATACCATATCTATTCTAATTACACAACTGCTTTAGAGCATTATTCTGTTCGACTGTTTTTCGTGCTTGTACCATTTAAATGCATACATGTAATTGTAATTTTGTACATGTACTAGGGCTGGGAATTGGCTGAGATTCTGAAATTGATTATCACTAACTACAAATTGATTGATAATCGATTAAAATCAGCGGAAGTAGTTAGGCCAATTAAATCAATTAACACAGGAAACTCCTCCCATTTGATGATCAAAAAGGCTTGCTGTCACTTTCACATTGTACATTATATGTTGTCACATGTTTGAAAAGTATGACTTTTGGATAATCGATAATCACATACTTGGAATAGATAATCAAAAGAAAATCAAAAGAATTTTCAATATCGATTCATTAATCGATTAATCATCCCAGCCCTAACATGTACATATTGTGATTAATTTACATGTATTAACCCTTTGTACATGAGATTATTCAAAATTTATATCACTAAATTGATTATATCTGATATTTGTATCTGCAAACAATGATCACTTAAATTAAGGTGTGTAATTTTAGTCAATTGTACCTCTGTGTTTACAAGTTCAATAAAATTACATTGTTTCTTTCTGTCTATCTATCTATCTTTCTCCTCACAGAGGATTCACATGTATTTCCACTAATTGCACCCAAAAAATCAGTATTCTCACGTTTAGAACTACCAAAAAACTCTCAAACATCAATTCCTTCTTTGCAGTCTAGCGGTAAGCCTAAAGGAAATATTAAAAGTAGACTCGGAAAAAGAGTGACTGACAATGGTAACAAATCCGATGAACAATTACCACCAACTAAACTATATTCTGAACAACAAAAGCAGTTAAAACATGGAAGTGTCCACGAAAGATTAGGACCGAAGGGAGATTCACAAGAGACCAAAAAAGAGCCTGTTCTTGAATGTACAATGGTTGCTGATAGTGTTAGTAAGCATTCTGATGTTCATGCACGTCTCAAGAAGAAAGGAATAACATTACCAACAGTCACCAAAGGGCCATTAGGAGAAAGACTTGGGCAACATGCTGTATTTGGTAGATTGGAATGAACTTGTTTATAAAAAAAGATTTTTGAAAACCTCTGTGTAATTGCTGTAATGGGTGTGGTCACTTTTAAGTTAGAGGTGTGGTTTAAAATATAAATATGTCTGTAGATGAGGAAGCACTTCTGGAAGAGAAAGATGCTCATGTTTTGTTTCCTGTAGCTAGATACAGAGGAGAGAAAGTAAAGTATACTTGGACTTGTATATGGGACGAAATTAAGTAAGCATAATTATGATACATACTTCACATTAGATTGTAAGTATAGGGCTATAGTTTACATGTCGTGTGACTCAAGCTGTACAAGCATAGGTTTGTAGTTTACATGTTATGTGACTCATGTCTTTTGATTGGTTCACTTAGCTAGATCCCTATAAATAACTAGTGATAGACAAAATATAGAAATACGAGATGCTGTTTGCAAGACTTGATATGCATGCTCCACGGTTTTCTTCTTGATATTTTCCATGTCACAAGTGACAAAGGAATGGTTGGTTTTAATACATTCTTTGGAAATGGTAATTGTAATTATCTCCACCTAGTATTTATCTTGGCTCCACTTTGAAACTACCAGACTGAAGAATTTCAACATTCTTCTTGCAGTAGGAAGAATGTAGCCATGCGGTATGTGACACCAGGTATAATGTTTCTCTTAGTAGTATTTTGCTACTCAAAATGTCAGATTGACTGTTTATACTATTGCAGTGTCTACAGTCCTGACAGTGGGACCAGTATATATTTCCTTAGAGTTGCAGCAATGACCAAATTCAATGAACCATAGGGTGTCGTGTATTTAGGGTACCAAATTGGATTTAGTAACCATCTTCCGTTGAAAGCTGCTTGATTTCCCAGCCCAGTGTGTCATTCTGGTTTCACTTCCTGTGGTTTTCAATGATAATCATTATCTATGCATTGAATTCCGTTGACAGGACTCTGGGCATAATCTTAACACTATTGTACATTAATGTAAGCTACATTTATCATGTAACTTCTTTTGATATGTTATAATTCACAAACACCATCTTATTACAGGTGATATTCTCGATATATTGTACCAATTATAATCGGTGCATTTGTGGTAATAGGAGTCCTTTTACTAATTGTCTTACTAATTAGTAAACTCGGGGGTGGGTCTTCACAGAATGGCTCAGGGAATGACGAAGCCTAGACATTTCTTCTATCTTCTGTAATCCTCCTTTCTTTCCAATGAAGATCTCTACGGAAGTATATGGTCTTCGATATGTCTTTGTTCCCGGAATGTTTTAGGTTCACTTGTGCTCTTGCAAATCGGACCCTTGTTGAAAAAGGGTCTAACTTGCAAGACTAGTTCAATTATTGTGGATAATGTTTTGTTTTTGCTTATCATTTGTTTTCATATGAGCCAGACATTCTTTGTCATATGGGAAAAACATATTACTCATTTCAACATAACAATATATTGTATGTTTCATTACATCATTATTATAATTATGAAAATGTCCTTCGAAACTTGATTTCATTTAGTGAAGGATATCTGATGTACAAGGATAATTATGATTGTTAATGATTATTTTCTCCTTTGTAATTAACATTAAAATAATAACTCATATTCTTAAGTCATTATAATTATTTTATAACGCTATCAGAATAAAATCAATCATGCTATCAAATCTTAATTATGATTATGAAGTAAATACAATCATCCATAACACAATAATACATTATAAAAATCTCTTGTGATTTGGAAATATCATCTTAAACTTTCAACAAATTGTTCAATTAGTGGTATTGCTTTGTTCATGATATTAGGAGCACCAGAACACAAACACACTATGACTCCATGTGGATAACTACACACTACGAGACCTCTCTGTGTTCCCTCACTGATACCATATACACTATACAGAAAGGATATTAAACACTAAATAATGACTGATTAGATTAAGTCTGTTTACATTCATGATGACCTCAGTTTAATGTCATAAGATTAATACATGATTATACTGTAACTCAATAATGAAGCAATGATTAAAATTTGACATACACAAAAGAATAATTATATGAAAATATATTGTTGGTCGTTCCAAATTAAAGTTATGAACATTTTATTTTGAGGTCCTGGTGAAGTGAATGACATTTATTTTGTGCAATACGATAGTCTCGTACCCAAATGATTAGTCTGGGTATGAGTCTATGTATTAACACATTCCATACCTACATTCTGTTTTTCTAAAGACAGTGAATTGTAAATCTGATTTCAAATGAAGTGTAGTCACATCTTCAATATGAAAGAAAC